>JAFBJU010000279.1:78500-198539 GCA_016785305.1 Colistium nudipinnis | reverse complement strand
AGAGAGAGAGAGAGAGAGAGAGAGAGAGAGAGAGAGAGAGATAGAGAGAGAGCCTCGTTCCTCGGCTGGCCAATTGCTGCACAGAGGAGAGGCTACGCGACCAATCAGGAGCGGGGTCACTCGTTTGACAAGTTTGTGATGAAAGAAAGAGCCGAAGTGAGACAGCAGAGGGAAAACGGAGAAATACTAATTACGTCGTCTTCGATGAAACAAGCTCCGAACTGCTAAAAATGTGAAGCGTGTAAAGACTAGAGGCGGCTTTGATATCGTGAATCAGGAATCGCTGTCGGTTCATTGCCTTCGTGGCTGACCCGCACATGCCCAATTTTAATTGCTCATGTGCCAGGGACGGGGGGCGTGAAGGGGTGAGGAGGGGTTCTGTTTGTCAGTCAAATTCCTGGGCCCCTGTCTTTCCTTTACAGGAAGCTTAGAAGCAACGCCATCGGAACAGGAACGTGCTGAACCCCATCCCCGAATTCGCTGCTCGCAAATATGACTGTCCTCTGGTTCCTATTACAGCTCATTGCTTCCATACTTCCGCTTCAGACAGAAATAAAGATTCCAAAGCCCCCCCCCCAACCCCCAGCCGTGGAGTCCCAACTCGCTGGTATCAAAGGAGGAAGGCTTTAGTTTGATGCGCACGCCCCCCCCCCCTCCAAAACTAAAATCAAAAAATGAGTCAGAGTAACAACACTGACTGTACTCTGACCAGGAAGTGCATGCAAATTGACCCCGTGATGAGGGGTGTGTTTAGTATAAGCAAACACTAATTACGGTCCAGGCAGACAGTGGGGCAGTCTGGGGCTACTGAACCCTGCGACACTGATCTACTGTAGTGTCAACAGCGCTGATTGAATCGGCTCACATG
This sequence comes from Colistium nudipinnis, assembly GCA_016785305.1. Taxonomy (NCBI): domain Eukaryota; kingdom Metazoa; phylum Chordata; class Actinopteri; order Pleuronectiformes; family Rhombosoleidae; genus Colistium; species Colistium nudipinnis. The sequence continues at coordinate 197,671 of JAFBJU010000279.1, read as the reverse complement.
GTCCCGCCAGCCCCCCCCCCCCGCCCCCCGTGACAGTTTATACACCAGACTGCACCTACGGGATCTGTGGGTTTATCGTAAACCGTCACACAGGCCGCCAGGGTGGCGATAGAGCACAGAGAGGGCAGGGGAACCAGGGGGCGCTTCCCCGGGGCTCATCTTATCAGAGACGGTTTCCCCCATTTTTTTTCTTCTTCTGTCCCTCCTTCTTGCCTTCTTTAAGTTAAAACAGGAGTCAACGGACGAACATTACCTCACCCGCGCGTTTGATTTAGTGCAGATGTGAAACGGAGCGATGCCGGATTCTTTCCTTTTTTTTCCGGGGTGGGGGGGGGGCACACACCGTCAGAGAGGGCCCACGTTTAGGGCAGCCACCGTGTTTACATAGTTTTACCTCTGTGTCTTTCTCTCTCTCTCCATCGCTTCCCTCTTTTTCTCTCGATGCCGGATTCTTTCCTTTTTTTTCCGGGGTGGGGGTGGGGCACACACCGTCAGAGAGGGCCCACATTTAGGGCAGCCACCGTGTTTACATAGTTTTACCTCTGTGTCTTTCTCTCTCCATCGCTCCCCTCTTTTTCTCTCATCCACTGTGCCTCCGTGCCCCCCCCCCCCCCGCCCCCCGCACTCTTTTGTCTGCCTCTCAAAGAGGCACTGTTTCACCTCTCCTCCATGGACTTTCACTGACCTGTTTTTCTTTCCCGTTTTATTGCTCCACTCATTGCCCTTTTGTGGCACCCCACTCCGCTGCCCACCCTCCCCTCCCCACACCCACCAGGCCATATATGAGCAACATTTGCATTGCTCTGTCGGTCTGGCTGCGAGGAGCCATTCCTATCTCTGAAACCCGGGGAGTGCGAGTCATTAAGACTCGGGGGTGGAAAATCAGACAAAGAATTATATATTTGTGTTGCAAACTGACGCGACTTAACGAGCAGCTAATTAAAATAAATCAATAGCACTGCGGCATGCTCGCTCGCTCTCTGCCTGTCGCTCTCCGCGCTCGTTCCGATTTTCTGTCGGCACCAGAAACAGGTTGCAGGACTGCGGCGCGGAGTGCCATGCTTATTCTGGTGGTGTTGCCGCCCTGAGGATGAGGCTCCAGCTACTGGCCGTGCATTACGATGGACGAGCACGAGATCTCAGAGGCCCATCACATAATCTGAGTCCTATAATAGTAATAATAATATCAGAAGTAACTCCACCAGTAAAAAAAAAAAGCAAACTTCGGGGCGAGACAAGGATAGCGGTTCTCTCCCCCTCTATTTAAACTCCCATCTCGCACCTCTTCCCCCTGTCCGGCGAGGGCACGTCACCCCTGGGCCTTGTAGTCCAGCAGCCCTGACCCCTACATGGCGGGCTGTGCGGCCCCAGCTGCCGACTGTCCGTCAAACACCTCCAGAGCAGCGCCGGGCCAGGAAGACCACGTTTGTTGCCCCCTTTGATCGGGCGAGCAGCAGCAGCTGCTGCTCCACACAGCAGCACTTTGTTCCTCTGTCTCCTCGGCACACTCTGTCCTACGGCACAACAACACTGAATCCAGTGCAGAGCGGTGGAGGGAGGGAGAGCGAAGGGGAAGAGTAAAACATGTGGTGGTGGTGGTGAGGAGGAGGAGGGTGAGATACAAAAGAAAAAAGAAAGAAAGAAATTGCCAATTTTTTTTTCTTCCTCCCCGAAAACATCAACAAGCACCGACAATGGCAGTGGGGTTTTTTTTTTTTTTTTTTTTTTTACTTGGCCCCCGACGCAGCTTCCCCCCCCCCCCTCTATCTATCTCCTCCTTAACGCTTGGCCCTCCCTTCTCTTTTAAGGGATACGATAGTTATTGTTCAAATCAGCCGGGGTGAATGGACTGGGCCGAGGCCAAGCCCGCCCCGGGCGTCAACACACCTGTATGAAAGAGGCCTCATTGTAGCAACCCAGCATGGCTAACCTGCCCGAGCTCCACCGGTTTTGTGATGTCGGGAGGTGGAGTGTGGAATCACTGCTTTTCTCTCTCTCTCTCTCTTCATTAACCCCCCCCCTCCTCCCTTTCCCCTCAGAGCCTGCCATCTTTGCCAGGGAATGTTTTACTGCCAATGTTATTTCTGAGTAGCATCACTAGACAAGGGTGGGGTGGGGGCTAAGAAAAAGAGTTGATCCCCATTTCCCTTATTAGAGAGTCCCCTCTTCTCTTACTCTTGCACCCAACAATGGGAATTATCCCTCGCACAGAGAATGGAAGAATAAAAAAAAGAATAAATCAGGCTCCAAGATCATTACCCCTAGCCTACCCATCCGAGCCCTCCTGAGAGGAGCTGGTGAGCTCACAAGATCGCCCCATTTTTTTTCCCTCCGTTTTTGATGAGCGCCACCCCTATCGGCCACATTTCTTCCTTTTCCCACCGTGCCAGGCCTGTTGGGCTCCTTTTGTGTGTGTCTCTCTCTGCAGGGAGCGCAGGTATAATCTGTCTCCCTCCACTACTCTCCGCCATCGTGCAAAATGTGTGATTTTGTTTTTTTGATTGTATTTTTTTTTACCAAATCCGACTCTTTTCCGAACGCTATCTCTCCATCTCTATTCCTTTCACCCTCTCTTTGTCCTTTTCCCACCGTGCCAGGCCTGTTGGGCTCCTTTTGTGTGTGTCTCTCTCTGCAGGGAGCGCAGGTATAATCTGTCTCCCTCCACTACTCTCCGCCATCGTGCAAAATGTGTGATTTTGTTTTTTTGATTGTATTTTTTTTAACCAAATCCGACTCTTTTCAGACCGCTATCTCTCCATCTCTATTCCTTTCACCCTCTCTTTGTCTCTCGCTCTATCATCTATCTGCTCCCTTTCATTCTCGACCCATTCCCCCCCCCTTCCCCCCCCCCCCCCCTCTGCCTGGTAATCGAGTGAGAGATTCCGCGACTCTGTGACTCCCCCTTATTGTCAGATATCAAACAGGGTGGCTTTGTGGATTACCAGGGGAAGCTGATAATGACATGATAGAGGCGTGATATTTCAAACAAAATTGAGTGTCAATTGCCGCCATCGTCTAGGCAACACAAGTGTCTGCGTTGCAGCAGCCAGGCAGGAAATAAGGCCAATCTGTTTCCTTTGCTCCATATCAAACGCACTCTCTTCTCCCTCCTTTGTAAGACTATAATGGGTTCAGCTCAAAGAAGGGGAAGACGGGGCCTATCGAGAGGGGCCCCAGCAGTTACATCCTTATGCAACACGCACGCATGCTTGGTTGCACTTCTGAGCATGTGAGTTGAACTTATGATACTGAATCTCAAATGCATAAGGGAAAGTCAGAAAAGCAGAGCCGGTGGGAGGCTGTGCAAGGGATGTGCCCCCATTTTAACACCCTGCCCCCCAAATATACATACACACACACACACACACATACACAAGCTCTCTCTCCCTTAGCACTTCCTTTTTTTTTTTTTTCCTTCCTTGCACTGCTCTGCTATTAAGCACGAATGTAGGGCAGTGAAAATGCACCGCAGTTTGGGCAAGTGACACCTAAACCTGGTGGATAGACTGCTGAGATTCTCTAATTCCCGAGTTTAGGTGCCTGTGCACTTTTGGAGCGGGGGTCTTTGTGCGCGTGCGAGTCCGTCTGTGTGTGTGTGTGTGCGTGCGTGTGTTCGGAAAGGGATTCTCCATTCCACCGGGACGTCATCATCTTCCCACCATTGTGTCTCGGGCGCGTGTGGGGCTGTGGGTTTCCAGCCGACACGTTTTCCATGACGCGTCCAATCTCACACACACACACACACCATTGACCACAAGAGTCATCGGTCAAACGCTGGAAGCGTGCTCCTGCCTCGCCCCTATTGAATAATTAAATCAGAGTTTCAATGGCACATAATTGCGCTGGCGTAGATTGACGCGAACGCACAGGCAAACAAACAAAGTGTGTCGCAGGCGCACGGTTGGTCCGAAAGCGGAGTTGAGGGGCTAAAAAAGCCCAGCGGCGGGCTGGCGATAAAAATAGCTATTGATCGCGGAAGGGCAGTGCTGGCACAGGCTGCCGCAGTGACACTGTGGAGCGGACCACAGGGACTCCGATGCGCCCGGTTGGCCCTCAGCCTCTCAGATCAGCTTTTACCACCGGCTGGGTACAGCTTTGACTGGCCTCCTTCAAATGTGACAGCCCCGAAAACAAAGAATGCAATCTCTGCCTCTCCCCAAGCGACACAACACAATTCAGCGTACGCTGCACAGTGTGGTCCTCGGAATGGAGACGGCGACAACTGCCAAGAGTGATTCCCCCTCGTGATCCCCCCCCCCACCGCCCAAAATAACTTCCTTCAAATGTGACAGCCCCGAAAACAAAGAATGCAATCTCTGCCTCTCCCCAAGCGACACAACACAATTCAGCGTACGCTGCACAGTGTGGTCCTCGGAATGGAGACGGCGACAACTGCCAAGAGTGATTCCCCCTCGTGATCCCCCCCCCCCCCCCCCCCAATAACTTCATTCTCAAAAAATGATTTCTTTTCATAGCTTTAGATTGAGACAAAAAAAAAAAAAACCCTCACTCGGTTAACCAGGCGCGAGTCGCACATTAACCTTTGCAATAAATTGGGAAGAAAAAGTGTAACTTTTTATCAAATGGCAGATTCTTCCTTTTTTTTTTTTCTCCATCTTCACCTCCTACTTCACCTTTGGAGACGGCTTAAGAGTTTCCTTTACCAGCATGAGAAGAAGATGAGAAAGCATACATGTCTTCGGGGGGCTGCAGGCAGACGCCCTCTACCCCCCACCAGGGAGAAAAAGCTTTCCTTCCACCGCACATGCTCACAGAGACTCCCAATTGAAACATCATCACCAGTAATGGGAGGAATAAATATTCATAAGGCTGGGAAGACAGAAACCCTAGATTAGGGTAATATACTCCTCATTGTTCTCCTCCACCCCCCCCCTTTTTTTTTTTTTCCCTGGCTCTTCCTCTGTATCTAGTTATGCATGTAATAGTGTTGGCTAATAGTGGCTAATTCCTTCAGCTACCTCTTGATAGCTCCATCAAAGTGCCAGTGTGTGTTCCTGTGGGCGCGCGCGCAGGGAACCTGCTGGCACTTCCTTCTCACCTCTCTGCAAACTGCAAATTGCCGGTTTTGATATGTGGAAAGATTTCGGGCAACGTTCCAATTAAGATTGGATTGTTTTTCGCGGCGAGGTCCTGGGACGCCCCCCCCTCCTTTTCCCCCCCCCCCCCCCCCCCCCCCCCTCCTGTTTTTTTTTGTTTTGTGCTTGGCAACCAGTCTGCTGATATCTCATCCATAACAGGCCCGAACTGTGGCAGAGCATGGCTTAAACAAACAAAGGGCCGAATTGATTTATAGGGTCGTCCATGATGGGCTTATTGGCCTGCACCTCAAAGCCACAGAGGGCACGGGGCCATGAATCACGGCCTCGGAAAACGCACGCAAACACACACACACAGGCCCACAACAGGTCGGAATTCATACATTGGAGCATTGTTAAGGACGTGCTTACAGCTCTCTCTGTCCCCGACATATCCAGACACACTCGCTTTTATTGTGTCTTACAGGAGGGGTCATTTTGAGGGCGACACCTCACAAAGCACAAGACAGACGAACACGCTTGTTCACGTTGACTTTTCTCTTACTGTATAGCCAAAGACAGAGATAGAGGGGGGGGGGGAATGCAAAGTGTGAAGCGGCAAGGTAGGAGAAAAACAGTGAGAGAACGAGCATGCCTGGACAGAGAGAAAATACCTTGTGGAGGTTCACAGAGTTTAAAGAGCTCAGCAAAGAAGGAGCTCCTGTCCTCTCTTGCTCCAACACACACACACACACACACACACACACACACACACACACACACACACACGCACGCACGCACACACCCTCCAGGCCATTCTGTTACACCTGGTCACCTTTATCCCCTTTAGCCCTCCACACTCCCCTCCCCTCCCCTCCCTTTCACGCGCATGCACTGCGCGCACAAATACATACACAACATTCAGCCGTCCACAACACAATCACCACCGGGGCACACATCGCAGCCCCCTGTGGCTAACGCACAGCTCCGTCGTCCTCAGCAGATAAAACTAATTATTTCAAATCTACTCTGTCAGGTTGTCTGATCCTCTGGGGCCTCAGTTTAAATCTGCGTGTGCGTGTGTGTGTGTGTGTGTGTGTGCGCGTGCGTGTGTGTTTCTCACTGCCTCTCTCTCTCGCTAAGTCTTAAGCCACAAAAAGACCAAGAATCTGTGCCAACTGACCTCCAGAGTAAAAACATAAACAGACGGCCGCTCCATAAAAACACTTATAGCACCCTAGCAGCTGAAGCACACGGCTTTCCTTGTGAAAAGAGATTTGTCCGAAAATGCATGACTACAACGCCAATCGAATAGACTGTTTAAAAAAAAACTAAAAAAAAAAGAAGCAGGGATCAAACCTGGTACTCAAAACCCTTTTTTTTATTATTATTATTTTTTTATATATATAAATCACAAAAAAAAGCATGACATCATCTCGCATACAATCCAAAGGACTTATGCACCTATTCAGATGCCTAGTCCCTCTGTTGGCTCTTGCCCTTGGCACCCACGTTGGGCTTTGGAGCTAAATAGCAGGCCAACATCCCGGGCTTTCCAGCTGCACGCCCCTGAAAGCCCACGGAGAGAACCGAGGGTCCCGATGAGCTCTAAAGGCAAATGGAAGCTCATAAACAGAGACTTGACTGTATAGACTTTGCATTTTATCTTTCTGCAGTTTCCTCTTTTATGAGCCGGGGACCCCTATAACAGTGGGGAGAAGGGAGGGATGGGAGGATGGCAACGGCAGAGAGAGCGAGGACAGCGGCGGCGGCGGCGAGGAGGAGGCGGAGGAGGAAGGGGCGAGAGCGGGGAAGAGCAGAGGAATAAGAATGAGGTACAGGTTGTGAGAACGAGACGGAGGAGAAGCCGGGGTCACAAATCTCGCTGCTATTGCGGAACGTGACATCTTCGCTCGTTGGCGGCTGCTCATTAACAAACAATACTGCTGTGAAATTGGTTTAATGACAAAGTAATAAAATTGCTATTCTGCTCACAGATGGCCTCAGGCACAGGGAGATTCTGGCAGGCTTACTGTGGCTGCCCGTATGCATTAAGCTGCGTGTTCATGAAAAAAAAAAAGAAAAAAAACGGCATCCTACACTTTCTTTCTCACTACCACCAACCCCTTTTCTTTTATTTTTTTTTCTTTTTAAGTTCTCCCTCTCTCTCTCTCTTTCCCTGCAAATGAAATAAATTAACCTACTTTCCTCCCTTCTGTTCTCCTTGAATCCTCCCTCTACCACATTCTCACCCTCTTGCTCTACCTACCTCTCTCTCTCTCTCTCTCTCTCTCTCTCACGGTTCTCACCCCGAGTACAGAAATTACCATCTTAAAATAAAAAAAAAAGACGGTTCGCCCACGCAAACCCGGCCCGACTTCATTTCAAACGCAGAGCCCCTTGTTATTAAACGACCCACCAATAAAACCGAGCCGTTGAGGAATAAAAGAGCCAAAAGGAGAGGCAGAGGAGTACAAAGACCTCCCCCCTCCCATCTCTCTCTCTCTCTCTCTCTCTCTCTCTCTCTCTCTCTCTCTCTCTCTCTCTCTCTCTCTCTCTCTCTCTCTCTCTCTCTCTCTCTCTCTCTAATGTCTCTTTCAGCTCTTTGCCTCGCGATCTCTCGCCTCGTCTGGCTTCGTTCTCCTCGCATGCCGTCTTTGCTGGGAGAACTCCACAGCCTTGGAGAGTCTTGAGCTTGTAATAGGAAAACATGTAAAAAAAAAAAAAAAAAAAAAGGCATTTCACTTTGTGCATGATCACCCGGCAGTGCCAGTTTTTTTTTTTTTTTTTCGTCTTTGAAAGCGCCACCTGTTTTTCATAACTCCAGTCTCGCTCCGAGGTGGGCACCGGGCCCCTCAATGGCCACGGTGGGTGTCCGTGCCATGCAATGACCCAATGTGCCCCAAGTGCCCGATAAAGTGGGAGTGGGCCCACTGAACTTTTCCACAGAGCCCGTGCGCTCATACAGCACATATAGTGTGAGTGCGCACATAAACACAGCGGCGCACATTAGCATCAGCTGTTTAAGACTCCCATGGCTCGCCCTGTGAGTGGAGCATGTGTCTAGAGCGCGCCCGCGAACAGAAATTTGGATCCGTCACAAAAGGCGAACAAAATGAAGCCCACTACAGCGGGCGTCTTTCCCCCTGCCAAATAAAGGGAAATATGTTTTTTCCAAATGTGGTTCTCCTCCCTCCAAAACAGATCAAATTGGATTATTATTATAGCATCAAGAAAGCAGCCAGATCAAATGAACTTAGTGGGCAGGGGGTGTTGGTAGGGGGGCTGGCACTTGGGATCTGACAACAGAGTCAATTCTGCTAATTAACTGCCAATTAGCGGTCCCTAAATGAGAGGGATCATGATGCCTGTGTTGGCAGCGCCCTGGTACTCTCTCTCTCTCTCTCTCTCTCTCTCTCTCTCTCGCGCTCCCTTTCTCGCAGTCAGATGCACATATACACTCGTGCTCGCACACACAGACACACTGGGGAGATAAACACAAACACACATACACACAGCCGCCACCTCTCCAAACTCCACACGCTGTATATTTAGAAAGTCAGGGGCATAAGATGGCCACTGCCCGGGAGTCCCTGGATGCAGCCAAAAAAAGGCCTGACATTTCCATCTGGGTCAAAGTTAGACAGATAACCAGAAACTTCCGTCAACTAGCCCACCAAGGTGGCAGAGAAGACGGCAGCGACACGGAGGAGACCTCAAAAGCCCCTGCGTGAGATTCGGATGACTTAAATACTATTAAAGAATGTGGGGGGGAAAAAAAGGAAAAATCCAGGCAGCCGGTCCAGTTTCGTAGCTTTATGTTACATTTGGAAAATATTAGTTATTATTTTGCATTTCATAATGTGCTGGCCCGCCAAACCAGAGGATCGTAAAAAATCATAAAAAAATCATAAAAGCCAGTGTTTCTACGTGTCTCATTGGACTGGAACGAGCGGATGGAAAATATTTCTGCAGAGTAAAGGACCAAATTTGGCTTTTGGCTTTTTGTTCCCAGACACGACAAACAAACGCAGCCTCACCGGTAATAGGATTTTGCATTTGAACCTGCTGTACAGCCCCCATGTACCTCTGACGTGTCATTCAAACGGTAAAGTCAAAAGCAGTAAAAAGGGGGCCTGCATAAGAATGGGGAACCTACCGTTGGGAAAGTAAAACTCAACGTATCTGACTGCAGAAAGAAATGTGTGAGAATACGATTTCCACACAGATTCACGGGCATGTGATTGTAATGACTGATGACAGGTATGTCTTTTTTTAACTGCGCTATCTGCTTGAACTCTCCTTGTGGTTCAGATTGAGCTACTTTCCACACTTTACACTGTGGAGGTTTACTCGACACTGAAATGTGCTTTTGGAGCCGGTGAACTCCCTGCCGGTGTCGTGTAAGCGACACTCTCACTGTGACGGTCTAGGCGTCTGTGTTTCCCGTGAGCTTCCAATCTGGTAATAACAGGATTACACATTGGGAAAAAAACAAAACACCCTCAACGTAAACCGAAGCGCGCGCGCACTGCGTGGTGATGACGGCCCATTATTAGTGGAGTTTGTCCCCCTGCAGAGAGGGATCCTCAAAAGAGCGATAACACAAAGGCAATCAGTGCACCGTGCCCTGCGCGGCTGCAGAGATTGAGCCTATTTCATCTCCTCAGTGGGCACAGGCTGCTTGGCGCCGTCGTCTGGCGGATAGCCTTCCCTTATCATGTGACCTGTGATCTGACAGGGGGCAAAGGTTGCCTGCGATCCGCCCCTGTGTCTTAATAACTCACTCATTGTATTCCTTTCTGCCGCTAATTAGAGCCTCTCTCCTGTGCGATTGTGTGTGTGTGTGTGTGTGTGTGTGTGCATGTATGTATGTATTGCCCCCTGGGCTGTGGAGAGGAGGCAGAGAGGTAAAAATAGAGCGTGGCTTAGTTCCCTCTTTATTGTTATTAGTGCTCCAGTGGCACAGCAGTCAGTCATCAGAGATGCCAAGAACTGACATGTGCACGCTCTGCCCCTCTCTCTCTCTCTCTCTCTCTCTCTCTCTGCCATGGAAATGACCAACCGGCTGCCTGTGAGATGAGGGAATAATGAGGGGACGATTTCCTTCCTTTTTTTAGACGCCGCTTCTCTCACTCATCTGTCATCGGCATCATCTCTCGGGCCCGTGTAATAACCCTGCGCGCGAGCGGGTTGTATGCGTGCGTGCGCGCCGTGGTAAATAACAGCAGGGGTAGTTGGTGTGTGTGTGTGTGTGTGTGTGTGTGTGTGTGTGTGTGTGTGTGTGTTTTTATGGCAGTTGAGCGAGGGCATGTCGTGCTGGGGCTGACGCTGAGACACGAAATGATTCGGTCAGGCCCCATTTAGCCCAGACTGATAGCAGGACACCAGGAGCTGCTGATGCAGACAAATATAGTGCTGGATACTGTAAACTGTAAACGATTTTCTGGCGCACAGACACCCGAGTCTGCCGTTTCACCTACTTCGCTATCCCCAGAACGCCATGTGTGACACGGCCCTCACCTTTTCTCCCCTCGCAATCTTAAACAAATGCAATTACACGTCGGACCACTCCCCAATACTGTTAACATGACGCCAGTTGTCTCGAATGTACGCTGAGCAAACACGCGACCTAATGGTCAACTAATGGTGTCCCGACACACTGTACACACATAACATCTCCGAGAGCCGGGTGTCCCATTAGGAACAGTGCGCAAGTACACGCACACGTATGCACACTATTAACAGGATAATCAAGTCCTTCTCCTCATCTGCTCAACACCAGCAGTGAGATTGTGGACTTTGACCTTCCCTTTGTTCCTTATTAACATCGCACAGCTAATGGGGTGTGGGCTACAAACAGGTGAGGTCGGCTGGCTAATGATATAGACTAGATATGGAGCCAGATGGTGTGTCCCCTGTGTGACGGAGACAAAAGGTTTCAAACCGGCTCTGATGGCTCCACCGTAGCTTTGTGTGTTGTGTGTGCGCGTGTGTGCGCGCACAGGTGAGTCGCAGGTAAACGTAAAACCGAGTTGTCATATGGCGTGTATGGTTTGGGGAGTTGTGATGGGGCGAGAGGGGCGAGATGCACTGTCCATTGACCGTCACACAGAGCACCCTTGTGCCCTCGCTGGCCTGCGATTGTGCCGGGGGACAAAGCCCTGATTCAGCACATCCTTTCCCCGAGGGAGAGCTGTGGAAACCGAAGACGGCAGGCCATCCCCCCCCCCCACCCCCCCACTCATCCTCCGCTCCTGTCTCTCCCTCCCTCTGTCTCCATCTCTCTCTATCCCTCTCTTCTGGCCAGTAACGTGGCAGCGGCCGTGCATCAAAGGGAGCTGCGGAACAATGCGAGAGGCCAGCCAGGAATTTGACGAGCTTTTCATTTTTTTTTTTTTTTCTTTTTTAAACAGGCATTTGGTGTGGAAGGGTTCTGTCATATCCTGGGTGGATCATCACAGGATACATTGAGCTCACAGGTCCTGTCTGGCTTAGAAGTCCAAGGGGAAAGAAAACTTCCTCTTTAATTCTCATTTGTACCCTGATCCTAGCCAACAGCCAATAACGTGGCAGCATCCACCAGCCGTGACAACACCCAGAATGCACCAGAGATAGACCAGCGGAGTCTGAGCGTCTCTTTGTGACTTTATTTGCGAAAATCCATTCCTGGTGTGTTGTTGTACACACAGCTGGTGTAACATTAATACACAGCTCCGTGAGCACCAATCTGCGTGTGTGTGTGTGTGTGTGTGTGTGTGTGTGTGTGTGTGTGTGTGTGCATGCGCGTTTGGAAAAAGGGTTCATGAGGATGTTACAGTGCGAGATTCTTTCAGACCTCTTTATAAATGGATCTGAGGCATTTCGGTGCCGGGCTTGGATTTCATGGCCTCTGGGAAGGCAGGGACTCTTCTCATATCTATCTCTGTCTATGTCTCCGTCTATTTCCCTCTCCCTCCCTCCCTCCCTCCCCTCCCAGGTTAGCAGACTATTTCTGCATTAATCACCATGACACAGGCAAGGCAACTCAATTTTCTGCTCCTGTAGGTAAGGTGCGTGGCGTCCTGAAACGGTGGCACGAGGCATGAAACAGGCAAGCGGGGGCTAATCTTTGGTTACTGGTGTAATTGAAATGCTATCCACACTGTAGGGTGCATTAAAGTCTGATAACAGCGGTTCCTGTGGCCAATTTAAGTAGCTTGACTTCCCCTGGCTAGAAGGGACTAAAGCAAAGGGTGAGGGAGAGAGAGAGAGAGAGAGAGAGAAGGAGAGCGTGAGTGTATGTCAGGATGGAGGGGGAGGGTGGGGGGCGCGAAGGCTGCGTTAAAAGTCGCGGGGGGGGGGGGGGGGGGGGGGGGGGGGGTCTGATAGATAAGGCCGACAAACCAGGCTAATTCTCCAGGCATGTTTCTCATTGTGATCCAGGAAAAATGAGAAAAAAATGAATCACAGAAACCAAAAAATCAATTGACCCTCGGGTGGCTTGTCAGGCTGCGAGTCTGATAAACCTAAAAGCTTCGTTAATGTCGGCCTGCCTGTACCCAACAGATAGAGCACTTTGTAAATGAACCCGCTTTGATAAATATATTAAGGAAAGCTGTGAATAAAAGGCACAGACTTGTCATTTGTAAATAGAACCCCCGCTACATGGAATTAGAATGATAAAATGGGGTTCCATATAATTAAGTTTGTGTAAGACCTGAAATCCGTGCAAATACCTTCCCCGAATTCTGAAAGGAAGCTGTCAGTTCAATTAATCTGAACATCACCCTGAGAATGTACTGAACGAAATTAAGCTGCAGATAAAACCTGGGCTAGTATTTTGATAAGTAATTCCTGTATCATTTCTTTGCTTCTGTGATCATTTTATTTAATCCACCACCCCCAGTTATGTGCTAAGCCATCTACAAAGGCCCTGCTGGCCAGGCCACCAAAACCTTAATCCACCATATTGCTTGTATAAAGCAGGAAGGGGGTGGAAGGCAGTTTTTGCCTTTTGTGGGGGCACCGGTGACTAGGTATGATTGCGGATGCAGGGGTGGGGTGGAGGCGGGGGCGGCACGGGGTATGATCTCTGCCTTTCTCCATTAAATATATCCTCACTGAATACTGAATGTGCATCAAACCACAAACGCCACGGACTTAGCCTCCAAACACTTTTGCCGATAACACCCGAACATCCCCGGTGGCTTAAAAGCATAATAATGTCACGGAGGTTGTCTTGTGTGTACGTCTACATCTGCGCCGCCCCTGTGCGTGCGTGCGCGCGCGCCCGCGCGACGGGGAGGGCTGTGCATAAACGGTTTTCACACTTTAGGAGTATTAGCCATCTTAGCTGGTGGGGAGAGGGAGGCGAAGGCTTTTGAAAATGAGAAGCAGAGCGACGCTGGCGCTGGAGATAGTGCGAGAGGAAATCTTGACTCACCAGTTGTTTACTTGTAAGATGGTGAGGCCTGTGTCTTGGGCTAACTGCTTCTTCTGCTCTTCGGAGGGGTACGGGTGCTGCGGGAGCAAACACAGGGAGAAACAAGCACAGATGAGCCTCCGACACAGAGATTAACATAAATATTCAGGCACGTAAGCACTCATGGAGAGAGGCGTTCCTGGCTGTTGCCTATTGCTGTGCACGATGTATTGTACCAATATGTTGTGTACCGTGTTTGTTGCATTGTGTAACCCAAGACTGCACCTTCTGGTGACCTCCACCCAACCCTGCCCCTCCTTTGCACGGTACACACACTCACAGCGTACACGTGTCTACTCGCCGACCCACACACCCACACACGCGCACACATGCACACAATTTAGTGCAAAACCTGTCAGAGCTGGCCAAACAAGTTTGTCGAAACTGTCAACCGTGATAACCCCCTATCCTAACCCCACCCCACCCCACCCACACACAAACAGCATACAGCGTACGCGCTGAGCATATGCACCTCGCCACAAACAAAACAAAAATGTACGTGACCACACACACACACAGGCGCTCACACACACACACCGACAAACAACGCCGCTACTACGGCGTCTGAGGATCCTTTTATAAGACCAGGCAACAGATTGAGTGGGTGCAGATTTGCGGTGAATACATTTATCTTCCCGACATGACATGTATCCTGGTGGTGGCTCTTTCACGGAGAGCGGCTGAATGCGGTCTAATGCTGGGGCGAGAACAAAAACCCTGTGAAATCTCCTCCTCTGCCGTGCCCGGATTTTTACCTGAAAATGTAATTCTGCGACCGGGGCTGCAATGATACTATTTGTGTCAGGTCCAATCTGGAGAACGCGGGCTGATATAAATGGCAGACCTCGGGCTGCCTCGCTCCCCCCGGGCCTGCTATGAAGCATGACAAAACAACAGTGATCGCTGGTGACAGATGTCTTTAAGGGGCCAGATTAGGAGTCGGAGCGCACGCAAACATAACAAATGAGACACTATGTGTTGCATTCTGCCGCTGCACGCATGCACGCAGTTACGCATTGCACACGAGCATGTGCAAACAGACATGCACACAGACGCGTAGAAGCAGCGACGGAAGAGGCACCTGAACATACCTCGGACAAACAAACAAAAAAAAAAATGTAATCCTCCTGTTTTCAGGTGCTTTCAAGCTCCATTAACGCACATTCTTCCCCTTCAAGGAAAATACCTTCAGTCCCAAAGCGTTCACCTCCTTTCCTCCTACATGCTAATTGAGAAAGCAAATTTCAGAGAGCCGGTAATGTCTGCCTGGCTGTGTGTTAAGTGAATTCCATTTGAAATTGAAATGATACCAGTTGCTCAAGAACTATTTTCTCATTTACTGCCGGAATAATTGATGTAAGTGAGGTTGCATATCAGCAGAGAGGAGAATTTCTCTTTTCAAGCTAGTACCGCCGTCTAAACGGGGTCTGTTTTAATTAAAGGTGAGATGAAAAAGTGGCGGGAGGAATGTGCTCAATTAATAGCAAACAAGACTGACATTGGACAAATAATGAGTTCCGGCTGCAGAGAAGGATTAATTGTATTTGCACTCGTGCGCGTGGTCCCTTTCAATATGCGAAAATCATTAACAAAGGAAAGATGATAATGCTTGTGTATAGAAATGCATTTTTTGATTGCCAGGCGCTGACATTTCCTTGGCTGGCGGAGCCAGAACAATTTCTGAGTTACTGTCAATGTGTCTGTGTGTGTGTCTGTGTGTGTGTGTGTGTGTGTGTGTGTGCGTGCGTGTGTGTAAGAACAGACATACACACCCCCATGCATTGTGTATGTGTGCATGTGTGCGTCTGCTCTGGACATGTCGTCGTAGAAGTGCAACCTCTCGTTTCCCTCCCCCTGACACTCTTTTGCATACCTTGGTGTTTCTCACAATAGCTATGACCTCGGTCGCCATCAAAACATGCCCGCAAATATAAGCGTACACCAACTCCCTCCCACCCCCTCCTTTACACAAACACACACGCTACACAAACAAGTGCAAGATGGGGTGGCACGGAGGCGTGGGGAGAGGAGCAGCCTAGATTGGAAACGGGAGTGGGTCATTTACATTGTATTAAGGCCTCCTCAGCCTCTCAGGGCCCGGACCCGGTCATCAATCGCCCACCCGTCAGCCGGAGCGCGCGCTCTGGCCCAGTGATAAATACGCCGGCCAGCGGCGCTGCTCGTCCGGCGGCCTCCGCGTAATGAATGGTTTGAACAGGCAAGAAAGATGTCTCATCAAGGAGAGTGGGGACGTTAAAGTCCCCTCTCGCACACAAAACCCCTGAGTAAGGAGATTTACTCTGACCACATAGACACGACACACAGAAATGCTCGTCCGGCGGCCTCCGCGTAATGAATGGTTTGAACAGGCAAGAAAGATGTCTCATCAAGGAGAGTGGGGACGTTAAAGTCCCCTCTCGCACACAAAACCCCTGAGTAAGGAGATTTACTCTGACCACATAGACACGACACACAGAAAAAAAAAAAAAAAATCCTATTTAGTGCGACTCATACCCCTCTCAGCCCTCACCCCCCCCGCTCTTTGCCTCATTGTGTCGTAGCAGACCCCCCCCCCCCCCTCTCTGCTGTGCAATTGCAGATACAGTATGGCGAACCTCGCACCTATACAGTAATGCTAATTTACACAAACACGCATACACCATGCTGGTAGATAACATTTCTTCATTCTCATCTATCCTCAAAACTCTCTAGGCAATCCTAGTTGACCCTCCTTCCTGACACACACACACACACACACACACACGTACAGTTCTTTTTTTATAGCTGCGACTGCAGGCCACCCGCACTTAACGCCGTGGCAGCTTTCCTTAAAGCACGGTGCCCTGAAATCTCAGACCCACAGAGAATGGTGTGCGGCGGCAATGGCAGACACACACATGGACATGAGACGCGCGGCGAGCTTAGCGGTCACAAAGCTGCCGGAGCTGTGAAATCGGAGACTGGCAATTTACACCCCAGAGTAACCTCTTAACGTTAATTGCCTCGGTAAAAAAATGACATGTTCGTAAATCACCCGTGAGGGCAACAAAAAAATAAAAACACTCGATATGAACAGAGCGATAGTGAGGTGAATTGTTTAACATACAGCGATACACAAAAACCAGTGGAGTCAGAATTTTAAATCCGCTGAAAGGTGTTGCTTCCGGGAGACGTCCCGCCCTACCCTCAGGAGACACTATGACATGGTTATTTAATGGATGAAACACAAACAGAGGGTAAGATCAAACGTGGTATTGACAGTCTCCCCCTTTGGCCTGGGATCCGCTCAATATGCTCAGTTACAAACACCGAGGCCAATATCCTTAAAAGAGAGATTGACCGCAAAACGTAAAACAGCCGGTCTATAAATAATTAGAGGCCCAAAACGAGCGGCCTCGGTTTGTTGTCCGTACAGCGCCGGTCGCAGATCGAAACATCTCCGGTAATTATGCCAGCGCCTGTGAATGGCACAAGCGCGCACGCCTATTCTGATGCAAACGCGGAAAAAGGCCTCGACGCAAACACAGGTGGATCGCATTCTGTCAGGCGCTGAGAATTGAGCCCTGTGACTTTGAGTGTGTGTACGTGTGTGTGTGTGGAACCGACTGCTGGCTAAATTACAGGGTGTAATGGCCCCTGTGGTCGCTGAACATTACAAGCTGAGGTAGCTCCATCATCTGCTGTGCGTACCCTCCTTAAGCCCCCCCTGAGCCCAGCTTGGCGTTTCGCCGTATATACAATCACCGCATCCACCGCCGGTCCACTCTCCCTTCACGCCGCCCCGCACCTTTGGCCCACGCCGGCCCCCGCCTCCTCCATCAACATGCAGCTCGCTGCGTATCCGTTTCTTACTCTCCGGACGCCTATTTTTGCCGCTGCCGTCCAATCCCGCAGACCGATCATTATCCACCAGGCGTTCCATTCCAAACCCCCCCCCCCCCCCCCCCCCCCCCCCCCCCCCCCCCCCCCCCCATTCCAACCCCCCCCCCCCCCCACGGCTCCCCCCGCCCGGCCCCCTTCCCCTCCACCCGCCGAATCAGGGCTGCTGGTGGACCCCATTGATGAATGACATCATCAGTGTGTGACATGAGTTATAGAGCCAGGTCAAAGGGTCGCAGTGGCTTGCAAACCTATTCCATGCTAATGACTGCCAGGAAATCACAGTCCATTGGCTGTTTACCCCCGGTGCCATGGCAACACAAAGGAATTGCTAATGATGATTGGTGTGATGTAGCCTGAGCAATTTCTTCCTTATAGATGAGATTTTTTTCAGTCAAATTTGCGTCTTTACTTTTTGTGCATTAAAATTGTTGTTTATTCATTTTGTGTGTCGGCAGCATTTGATGGCCTTTATCGCAAGTCTCTGACGGTATTTCCTTTCATATTTGCCTTCCACACATTGATTGGAATCTTATTTGTTTTTAATCAAAGTGACTGCGGGTTGATAATAATATTCACTGTCAGAAATAACCGCAATCAAATATAGGAATGACATTTTAATATGGATCCTGCGTAGAGCTGGGGAAAGATTGGCACATTTTAAATATCAAGTTGTCATTGTTATTAATGTTACAATTGGCTTCCTTGACAAATGACAATGAGATTGAATGCATATCGGCATTACTGGGAGATCAAACAGATAAATCCAGTTGGAGTTTTGGAATCCATCACGAGTGTTTACTACGCACGGAGCAATATCTGGCTTTTAGCTGCAGTTTCCTGGCAGATTTTTGTGATTTGAATACAGTTAATTACTTCTGTCGTCAAACATCAAATAGACTGTCAATTGACAATTCCAAACATCTTTCTATGAAAATGAAAGTATTTATTTTTTAAATTCATCACGGAATAATTTGTATAAATTTCCAATAATAATGATGAGGTTGCGTCTTTAACACCTACAAATTTCTCATTCCATTCCTATTTTAGCATCTTTTCCCATTTTTACTAAATCTCTACAAACAACTTTATCTCCTTCCGTCTCTTTTTCGTCTCGTCCCTCGCTCTCACTCACTCAACAGGCAGCGGAGAGGTTTCACGGGGTATTTTACTGGGAACTACACTGCTTCCTGAGAACAGTCAGAGAGGACCACATGACTCAACCCTGCTGCTCTGCATTTCTCTCTTTCTCTCCACAGCACACACACACACATTAATCGCTCAACTTATGAACAGAGCTCACATGATGCCAACCTACGAACCGCACGCTCTGCATGCCAACCTCAGATAACAGCAAATGAAAGTACATCCATATCTACACCTCGCACAAACTGCATTCAGTACATACCACTACTCTCTTACTCCGGAGCTTTCACGAGTAGAAAGGCTCTCAGCAGACTGCCCTCTGACAGCGATGATTGCAAATATGAGGCGGACTGGCGAGGCCCGCGGCATCCATTATGGAGCAAAAGGGCCCCTAGTCTGCCCGTCTGCCCCTCTGACTGACTGGCTGGCTGGCTGGCTGGCTGGTTGGTTGGTTGGCAGTGCATCAGTACTACCACCGCTGTTGCTGCCACGGCCCCCCACAACAATCGTTGGCTGGGCTCCTGAAGCCGGCTCCTGGACCCCGGCCAGCAGCCTGTTTGCTCTACACCATTAATTCGTGTTCACTGGAGATGGTGCAAGGTTGTCGAGGAGCTCCACGGCATAACGGGCCCGCTCGCCTGCCAAGCTACAGTAACGGCGGAGGTGGGTGAGGGGCGTCGGATCGGACGGTGGGAGAGGGTGAGGAAGGAGCCCTGGAGGATATGCGAGATATAGGCATCCGATTGTACCAAGCTCCACGAGGCTAAATAGCAATCACTCCCACACAATCCCAATGCACCTCCAGACTTAGAGGATCGACCAACAGAAAAGGGAGAGAGGCAGGGAGAGGGAGAGCTGTTTTCAGGGAACATGCATAATAAATAACAAATTCATGATGGAAAAACATCTCTTTTATCCAATAAGGACCTTAACTGGGGAAAGTGTTGATCATCTCCACGGACATCCCAGACAAGCTGAACTAAAAGATGAATTTGTGTTTGCAGCTGCATGCACATGTGCTGAGGACCCGGTCTCGTTTGTGGCCTGCAGCCATAGAGATGTGCCTATTTAATCGTCAGATCGAGTTCATGGCTTCTTTTTTCCACCACACGGCTGCCCGGCCGCTTTCAAGGGGAGCAATACGATCCCTCCATCCTTGCAGCAGGGGCCTGCTCTCCTCTCGGTCTCTCTCGTTTCCTGCGCTCTATCCTTCTCCAGCCGTCCTCCACAGGCCCCAGCAGCTATCCCTTCCCCTCGCTACGCGCTAACCCGTCTGGCCTCCTCTCGTATCCTCCTCACTCCACCTCTTCTCTTCTCCTCTCTCCTCGTTTCATCTCGTCCCTCTCTTTCAAAGTTTCCACTCAAGCTTTAAGCCAGGTCCTAGAGGGCAGGAATTTGGCCTGGTTTTTCAGACCCGTCTTTTGGCTTTGTTGTGGTAACTGCCTGCTCAGGGGCACCCAGCTCTGTTCTGCTTTGCTCCCCAGCTTTCCTGATGTCAACACACAGCCATGCTCACTACTTGCTTTCCAGAAATCTCTGAAAACATCTTGTAGCAATGACTACAGCAGAGTTTTGTCGCTATTACATTTCAACAAGTTTCATTTTTCAAGTCCTTGGTAGAACGTTGTTTTTTTTTTTTTTGTATCATTCTCTTAGAATGAATGTGTTGATTGTCTTTATGAGGAACCTTTAGGGCCTATAAGGAGATTGTTAGAGGCCCTGTGGGCTTGTCAAAGCAGAAGATCCAGCCACTCTGCCTGCATGGAAAAAAAAACTCTAAGGCACTTATCAGTGTCGTCAGTCATAATGTCACTGAGAGCACAAGCTATAGCTTAAGTGTAGTGAATGGACTAAGCCTCAGAATAAACATCGCCAATGCTTTGAATGGTGTGTGTAAACACTGTAAAAAACAACACAATACAGGGCGACACACACACACACACACACACTTTATACTAGTTGGCTGAACAAACAAATACATTTCACTGACTGTATAATTATTTGATCAAATCAAATGACCATGATTTGTTGAATACAATCATTTTGTATTTTAGGCTTTAAATAAACACAAATATACATAGTCTGCACTAAAGAGGTGTACATTATTACGCACTGTTGAGGTATTCTGAGGCCTGCAAGCCACTTTAAAGAAATGGTGGGAAAGCACAGGGGACCAATGAGAAGACAGTAAAGCACTAGAGCCTGGAGCCTGTTGTTCGAGTCTGTGAGGCAAAGGACTTAATATTAACATACAGGGTCTCTTTAGGTTTATCCTCTTCATCTATTGTGTTTCCCCGGACTTTGTTTAACTTCCTAAGTCAAAGTAAAGTGGGGCTGATCTTCAATTGAAATAGTAACAGATTAATTTGTGGAGAGACGGACAGACAGCGAGTAGAGAAAAGGGGGCTGGTTCGCTCTTCAAACAGGAGCTTCTGAGAGTTCCCACTTGACAGTTCTCCCTTTCATTGTGCATTAACTTAATGAGCATAAGTATTCAAATACACAACCAAGACCTCTTTTTAGCACTCTCCCTCTTTTCTCTAGTCCCCCCCCCACCCCTCTGTCTCTTTAAGAATCCACATTCTCAGGAGAAAGGCCAGTATGTTCTAATAGCGAGCCTCAGGACACAACAACAGGAGCACAACCACTTACAGAGGACAAACAAGAAACCCCCGGGGCCAGTGGTGGAATGTCAAGCCAATTTGGAAGATATCATAGGACATTTGTAATGTCAATTTTTTGTTTTCAGGTCAAAAAATCAAAGGCAAACATGGCGGGTAACATTTGTCCATTACAGGGCAGGCAGGAACCACCCCTCCCCTCCCCCGCTGAAAAACAGCTGCAGGGGACACTTCCTGTTTGCTAATGATGCTAAATGTGTTCAAGTCAACCATGTCAAATCTTCTCTCCCTCTGAATGGACAGCTGGGCTGGAAACAGAGATTTTCTCTGCTCTCCCTGTTTTCCTCCATCCTGTGCCAGCGAGAGACGCTCTCAGGCCCCCTGACAGACAGACCGACAGACACCTCAGATCATGTCCCTGTCAGAGGCAGAGGGGCACGCTTGATGGTATCCATAGGTGCATTCATCTGAGTTCACGAGTGCTTCCACGGAACAAAGCCGAGGCCCGAAACCCTGATCATTCACCACCCCGTCCCCTACCTGTCCGCTCTCTCTCTCTCTCTCTCTCTCTCTCTTTTGCTTCAGGAGTGCACATCTTCTGAGCTCTCCTTTCATCTGGGCGTGTATGAGTCAAGGAAATGTCTCCTGTCATTGCTCAACACCCCGGGGGCGGCTGGCTGCACGGGACTGTGTGTGGACTGACAAATGCCCCCAGGATCTTTCACCTTCCCTAATGTTCCTCAAAGCAGAGTCGATAGGAGATAGGAGTTAAAAAATGCCTTTACGAGGTGGCGCAGAAGAGCAAAGAGAAGAGGAAAAAGAGGAGAAGAGAAGAGCTTTTAGGCCTGGTTAATAGCGGCCAATCTTTAAGTGCATTCTTCCATCCTCTCTCCCTCCTTCTCTCCTTGTAGTGCTCTTAGGCTCAATCCTGCCCGGGGGCCGAGGCGACCTTTGACCTGGCTGGCCTGCCTAGCTACAGCCCTCTCGTTTGTTAGGGGCTTTATCCACTGACAAAGCAGGCAGGAAGTTGGCAGCCACCCAGCAGCCCCATGGGAGGATGACCATCAGCTAGCTCAGCTTACCGCTTATTACAGGATGGTGGGGAGCATGTGTTTGTCTGGCATGTGTGTGTGTGTGTGCGCGCGTGTGCCCTTGTGCTCGCAAATACTGTGTAGTGCGCATGCACGCGTGTTTATGAAGATGTGCATGCAGGGAGGTCGGGGCCGTAGCAGCATGCTTGCGTTTGCATGTGTAACGGAGCGACAAAATCTGAAATGTTTTTTTTACAATGTTTTTTTTCTTTCGAACCGCTAATTTTTTCTATGCTAGTTAATGACACGCAAAGAATAAGCCTGGAAGCTGCAAACGTCCCTGTCTCCAAGCTAACCCGATCAGCTACGCATGTTAGCAACAATCAGGCAACCTTCCAGCCGCTGGACTCAGGGGACCCCAGCACACTTCAGTCCCCTTCTCTCTCTCTCTCTCTCTCTCTCTCCCTCTTTTTCTTCTCCTCCTCTCTGCAGCCTGCTCATCAGAGCGCTCAGAACAGCTCACTAAAACATTATATCATAAGACACTCCAGTTTCACTCTCGCCACTCCATAAAAGTCAGGTAATTCATACTTCATTTATATACCTTCCCATTAATAAAGCTGATGAACTTTTACTCCTTAAATCTAATGGGCCATTTTGCCGGGGCTGCCAGCGCTTGTCGTTTTTCCTCTTGTCTGCTCTCTCCTCTTCCTCCCACTCCACGAGTGCGTCGCAGAAAGCTAATATCCACAGCCGCCCGGCCACCGCTCACGCGCAATGTTTTATGGGTGAGGAGAGAGGAAAGAGAAGGATTGGGAGATTGTTGAGGCTTTTGACTGACCTCTGCCTCGGACGTGCAGTGACACGTACCGTACGGCGGAGTTGTTGCAGCTCTCTCACCGTTTTCCCCTCTACCTCTCTATCTGGGTGCATCACAAGGTCATTGACCTCCGGGCCTAAAGCAAGGCATGATGGCTCCCTGGCTCGGAGGCTGTTGACAAGCGTCTGTGTTCTTTTCAACAACTCGTTGAACCCCCCCCCCCCCCCCCCCACACACCACCACCACCACCACCACCCCCGCCCCCCCACCCCCTTACTCCTTCCCTTCACAGGAATGTAACACAACCGCTCACTGAGGTAACCCAAGTCCCTCCCCTCTCCCATCCTTCATTTACAGAAAGAGAAAGAGACAGAGGGAGAAAAGAGAGTGGGACCAAGACCAACCGGGGGTGTTCGACAGCTGTCCCCCATCTCCCCGTCTAACTCTTGCTCTCTCTCGCCATTTCTCTTCCTCTCTTTAGATTTGCTCCGAGCCCACTGCCTTCGGGAATAATTAATGATGCAATTGAGCCAGGGAGAGGACTCCGACCAGCAGGGGCTGTTCCTGAATGCCTGGGTAGCCGTTTTTATGGGGAGGGACCGGAAAATAGAAAAGAGTGAAAGACACAGAGAGACAGATAGGCAAAGGAAGAGAAAGACATAAAACAGTCAAGGCAGTGAGAGAAAGAGATTGTTAATAGTCTGTTCCCCAACAAGCCTTGAACCAGTCTTCCTCTCCGCTTTCGTCCCCTCCAGTCTAATCCTCCCGTTCCCATCCCCCTCTCCTCTCCTCCATCCTGATGGCGGGATTGGGGGGCCTGACCTGTCTGGTGATTGATGGTAATGTCTCAGGAAGTCATTTTCCCCGACAGCACCCCGCCGCCTTTCACCAAGCCTGGTGCAGAGGTGAACCCATCACATGGCCGCTTTTAACTCTTTGCACACCCGCCGCCCAGGTCCACCCGACCCATCTCACTCACACTCCCTGGCCCCCCCCCCCCCCCCCCCCCCCCCCCCCCCCCCCCCCCCCCCCCCCCCCCCACTCCACCTCCCCCCTCTACACTGCAGAGCCACGTTAGGGCTGAGAAGGCCGATCACGCCACAGATCAGTTCTGTCAGATAAAACCGGATTAAAAAAAGTTTGCAGACTTGTGAAAACAGTCGCTTCCTGCCAAAAAAACAATGGCCATCTTGAAGTGGATCTTCCAAGTGGCCCCTAATTCAGGTTGCTGGGGATGGATCCCCACAACTCCATTACTGTCAGCGCTTACCTCCTCCATTATGGCAATTAGGACATGGTTACAACACTAGGCATGCTTTGCTATGCTCTGGAATTGCTAACATCTGTTCCATGTGTCAGGGTAGAGTTGTCTTTTCTGAAAAACACATATCTTCACATTCTCTATCCTTTTTTTTCCTATCCTGTTTCTTCAAGGCTGCTCGCTGCATTTATTTTCTTAATTCATTTCAAACTGTGCCTTAAAGAGATCCCCCTCTGTTTGAGTCCAAATAACCTAAAATGATCCGTGAAGAGCCTCGCGGTTCCAGTTTTCAATAGGCTTCATTAGTTTTTAATATCTAGCCAAGGAACGGAAGGGAAAATGGCATGAAGATAATCAATGGGAAGGGGATGGTAGCCTATTAATCTCCCCCAAAGGATTGTGGGTTAATACACGCTCTTGCACAGGCAAACATGGCTGTGTGGCGAACACGTCTGACTGCGTGGATGGGCTACTTAATGAAACAGCCAGCGTTTGGCTGCTGAGATGGATGTCGTTCCCCCACCGTGAAAAATGAGTTCTCTCTCCCACTACGCTGAGGCCGAGCCGCCCCTGTCCCCCGCGTGGGAGCAACTTAAACAATGAGGGTGCCGAGCAGGACAGGCCACGCATGGCCACTAGAGCAAGCCTTCGTGGCGATTATATCAGCGAAATCCCGATGTGAACGAGAATCTGAGTGATCTGGTATTGAGAGACGACACAGAGACTAGAAGAAAAGCGGTACAGTAGACAGATAAAGCCGAACAATGGAGGAGAGAGAGCCTGAGCCACCAGGGATGTAGAAGCAGGCTCTGTGTGTCTGAGTGACAGTGTTTTTGTTCAAACTTTAGTGTGTGTGCGCGCGTGTGTGTGTGGACCAAATTTGTGCAAGTGCAAGCATTCTTGCTAATCTGCCGGGGCATGTAAGCATGTGTGTGTGTGTGTGTGTGTGTGTGTGTGTGCGTGTGTGTGTGAGTATCAGAGGTGACCCCTGGTCAGGGAGTCCTGTAACAGGAGCTCACCTCCGGTTCTGTGAGCTCTCCTCTCTGTGTGCTAAACAGCCACCTGAAGACAGGATTAGCCATTGTGACCCGGCCCCAGAGGTAACCAAGATACACCTCCAGGGGCAGACATGAAACACACACTGTCACATGTTGCACACACACACACACACACAGCCAGGTGGGGGAGAGACGGGCGCAGAGGAAAGCTGGAGGGTTTTCAAAAAAACAAACTGTAAAATGGAGTCAGGACGGGACAGGTGGCGGTGGGGATTGCGAGTGCAAACGGGACACCTATAAGAGGATATAGAAAAGCAGGATACAGTATAATGTCAGACAGGCTGAGGTGAAGGTGTTTGCTGTTTACCGTCTGGTGAAAACAAAGCATCAGGGCGTAAGAGGATTGGGCCGAGCCAACCTCGTACCTGGGGGGAACTGAGATTTGGGCCTGCGTGGAAATGGGCGCCTGTCGGTCGCTGTATGGCTCAACTCCGACAGAATGCACGCACGTGTGTCTCCGCGTGCACATACAAGTATGCTGCGTGCTGTGCTGTGACAAATGAGCGTTGCTTAATTTGCAACTGATTATGCGGGCTGCGGGTGCCCTAAACCCCTTTGAACTAGTAATTGCCCCTGGTTTCAGTAATGAACATTAAGGAGGATTCAGAAACGTGTGGCTAATTACATATTTGCCCCCCCCCTCTCTCTCTCTCTTTCTCACAGTTTTTTTTTTCATTTCTGCATTTTCACGGTGGAGGCAAAAAGAGGAAAAAGGAGGAGCAGGAGTACAAGTAGGAGGATGAGAGCCAAGGAGGAGGTTCTGGCTTGGGAGGCATATACACGGCTGTTGTTGTTGCCCTCTTTATCTAAATAATTGTACAAGCTGGTTTATGGGCTTTAGAGAGGTGCTTTGTATGTCAGTCGCTGCAGCCCCGGGGATTTCTGGGGACCAGCTTTCCCCACAATCAATATTCAGAGAGATTCACATCTGGAGCCAAGGCATGCTCTGCTTAGATTTGGATTTATACATTTATTTTTTTATTTTTATTTGATTTCTTTGCCTTTGCTTCGCTAATTCCTCGATCCATCTGGTTGTTCTTATCTCTGTGCGGTACAGCTTGTTCTTGACGCAGGCGTTTGCTATTTATCACACACGCTGGTACGTATAGCTTTGCGTGATCTTTTGGGGGTAGTGTGGCCTGCGGGGAGAAATTGAGGTCTGACGTGAACCGGGGTCTGCAGCACAGGCCTAAACAACACATGGCTCAATATGTGTGCGAGGCAGAAGCTGCTCGAGCGACGGAGCATGGTGGGTGAACGGCTGAGTCCGCTCAGGCTGGTGGAAAAGGGGGGAAGAGCTGGGTGAAGCGGTAACAAATTGACCCATTGCTCAGCCTCGGGCTTTGATGTGGACTGGGCCCTCTTTAAAAACCAGTCCATGTGTTCAGAGAGGGAGAGAGTGGATATCAATGGGGAGGGGGGGGGGGAAAGACAAAATGGAAAAGGTGAGGAAGTGGGGGGAAGAGGTGAGAACAAGAGACATGGCTCCCAGTTATAAGGACCCCACTGTGCAGGAACCCCCACCGCCGGCCCCTGGACCGAGCACCGGGCCAAACAAAAAGCGCGCAGCGGAGAGGAGCGTAGTAAGGGAGAGGGCCGAAAAATCACACCAAAATGGCAGGAGTGGGATTTGTTGCGTCCCGTGACCAAACCAAACAGAGACGCAGCAGGTCTGTTTTTGATTTCCAGTCGTGGCCTCTGTCCCTCCACCTTTTTCTCTCTTTCCCTTTCCTCCCTCCCATCTGCGGCCCCTGGTTTCGCCGTTTCCGCGCCTGCGCTGCTCTTTTTCCCTCTCCGTGTGATATGAATATCAAAGCAGCGTCGGGGCAGCTCGGAGGCCTGCGGCGGAATCGCATTGGCCTCCGCCGTCCCCCCGGCATGCGGCAGCGTTCTAGCGGCCCCGGCCACAACCCCACAATCAGCCGCCGGGGAGATGAGGCTAGCCTGCCGGGCGGTACCCCGGGTAGGGGTAAGGGGGTAATTTAAGGAAACTGGCCGTAAGATGTGAAACCAAAATCCTCTTATACATTTTGTTATGAGTAAGATAACCCCCGAAAGTGGAGAAAAGGGTGGGGGCAGGGGGGAATCAGCTAGCGCTATCTAAATAACTCTGGTGTTCCACCGGGGGCTCGTGTGTTATCACACACTACCTCGCACAGTCCCTGATTACGCATTACGTCATTCGGCCCTGTTTCCCATAGAGTCAGTGCAGGCAGGTTGTGTGTGTGTGCCCGTGGACCAGTGTTATGACTACAGCATGGCTGGGGCCTACTCTCAGAGGAGAGTCTCCTCAGCTTTGTGCACGTGTGATTTTGAAAGCTCCTCCGGCTGTGAAGAAATCCCACTGCCCTCCACGGGCCGAGCTCCTTGCACACTAGGTCTCATTTTTAGGGAACACTCCCTTGTTGTTGTTTTTTTTGCCTTACTTGGAAGATATGAAGCTGGTTGGCTTTTTGTTTCTCTTTTTTTTTTCGGTCTTTGGCAAACAGCGTGGAGTTTCACACTGCCTAATCACCTCCATGCAGTGGGAGCGCGTCGTAAACAGTCCCTTTGCGAAAGCACCCATTTCTGCTACTTCATTTAACAACCTGCACTAAGATGCCAACAGCGGGGATGAAAATTAAGAGCGAGGGAGGGAAAAGGGGAAGGAACGACGGGGAAAAGTGGCGCAGCCATCCCCGTATCTCCACGTGCAAAATCACACGACGCCCATTCGGAGGACGAGCGAACTCGGGGGAATGAACATGTTAAAAATAAGAAGTGCAAACATGCCGCGCGCATTGCAAAGCGTATGCAAAGCTAGCGTGTTGCGCTTCATGTGTCAGGGGATACCACGTGGGGTTAGTTGGCTTTGAAGTGGATCTATGACAGATCTGGATTAGGGGGCAAAGTGTAAAGGTCTGATGTCGGCGCATGAAACAAATTGGGGTTTATTATATTTTAATCGCACGGCCTACCGACAGTGCCAACGCACGCTGTCAGCGAGGCTTGTCGCTTGGAGTTGTGACACACTAACCCTTGGAAATGACCAGGAGAGCTGCAGTGCAGCGGGCCGGCAGAGTTGATGCCGCCTGTCATATAATTATACGGCCTGTGAAAAGGGGAAGTCACTCGATCCCCCCTTCTAAACTTTCATTCTGTTTTCTGCTCTCTCTCCCCCCTTCTATAAAAAGCATCTTGTTGACATGCGGGGGAACAGATTAGTGTGTGGGCCTCCTCCTGTCTCTTATAGGGGGGGGGGGGGGTAGTGTGTTAATGAGCGCTGACAGGGAAGGTGAAATAAAGGTGAAATAGAGCATTTACTGAGTATCGTTTCTTAGTAATAGCTCCGCGTTTGCGTACCCCCCCCCGTGCGTGAGGTCTGTCCACGTTGTGGTGGCCCCTCTGTGGAAGAACAGATGGCAGACTGCAGTGGCTTGTGCGGCTTCACCGGGGGCGGCTGGGCAGCCAACATTAGAACACAGTTGCAAGACAATAGCTAGGCACCACCCCCCCCCTCCTTCCAAAAAAAAGAAAAGAAGAAAGATCTCTCCTCCACAGTCATTACCAGTGACTTTCAATGACTCCTGTGTTAAACACCACCAAACTACCCTGTCACATTGTCACTAACGTCTGTTTTGCAAACACACACACGGACAAAGCACCAAAGCGTTGTGATGACTCTTTTTTTTCTTCTCGGCGTCTCCCACTGATAGTCACACATTTGGGCAGTGGCAGTGAACCAAACGGTCGCCCGTGTTGCCACGGGTGACTGGAGTGCTGACTTTTGGGCTCCGAGGCAAACGAGCACATGACAGATTAGTGTGTGGGCCTCCTCCAGGCCTCCACCTCTGTGACCCTTAGGAGCCCCCTCTTCACCCCCTCCTCACCCTTGCTCTTACCCCTAAACCCCCTCCCGGGCGCCTCCTTTGTCTTCGCCGCCTCTTCCTCGAAATTCACACAACAACTTAAGGAGGTGAAAGGCAAACAGATTTCGCTGGTGCGTCATGTGAAACACTGACAAAGTAACCGTTTTTTTCCGTTTTTTTTCGGACTTTTAAAAAGTTGTTTTGTATCGTTACACACAAATACATGTGAAATCCAAACCAATCAACAATGATACATAGTAAGCTCGATGCCTACAATGTGAACCGAAAAAAAAAATATATATATATATTTTTTTTAAATTACCGAGCCATCCTGGAAAAATAAAGAGGGCTCCAGCAAATATGGAATAAACAGCTCTCAGCAGTTTAATGTAAAAGAAGGAACGGCGTGGTATTTCAAACTGTTTGCAGATGTGTGTCTCCACCAGCTAAATGCTGCTTGTGCTGCAGCAACACACACGGATTAGAAGGACTAGGGGAGCTTAAACAAAACTGGGGATACTACAGGGCTGACTGTTTAGTCTACACAAACAACATGCCCTCTCTTTTGGAGGGATGGACTCGTACACTTGTTTATCGTACGGGACAAACATCCGTTGTCAGGCTTCGGCCTCGCCTGTGCCCATGTCTTGTGAATGACCCTAGTTGGCTCTTTTATGTGCGTCTATAAAGGGCGGTCGAGAGAGCAACTCCCATAGGAGGGCTCGACCTGACGATGACACCCTGTCGTCATGGAGACTAATGCTATGTTGGGCTTGGATCGGTAGTGTGTGTGTGTGTGTGTGTGTGTGTGGGTGTGCGTGTGCGTATGCAGCTGTTGGTGGTGGTGTTGCGGGGGGTGTCATCAGTGTATCTAATGATGTTGGCGGCACAATGCACTTGTCTCCACAAAGAGTGCGATGTGCCCTCACTCTGGTTAACACCTGTGTGAACAGGTTTTATATGGCCGTGATGGCATATGTTGATATTTTCGCTAAAGCGCAAAAGGGGGGGGGGGGGAACAGTGGGCGCAAATTCATCGGTGCTATACTGGAACCAAAAAAAGGCAAAGACGGAGCATACCGCTGAAAAAATATGACGCCTTTAAATGCAATCAATTCCACAAGTAAACAGTTGTATTGCTCAAGGACTTGCCACATGACCAGAGGATATATCACTTCCCTTTCAAGGAGCCCTGGGGACCAATACACCTGGCTTAGCAGCTTAACAGCATTTCCCCAAACACCAAAGCCAAAGGGTGGCCCGGCACAAAACCTGAGACGCTTGATGCCTGAGAGGGCTACCTCCTTACTCATCTGACTGACCACTCTCCCTCTCTCACTCACTCAATCCCTCCCTGCCTCCCTCCCTTTTGGCCCGCATGCACACACGTGTGCGAGACTCTCCACTGGCCCGGTTTGCTCCCGAGGTGCCCTATTTATTTTCATAGGTGTTGTTGAGGGGTTTGCACTAGTCAAAAGACAAGGCCAGAGCCCAGAGTGGTATCTTTGTATCTGAGTGCTTCCTGTTTTCATTGCAGGGCCGACCCTTGTCTTTACAGGGGTGAGTAGGGGCTGTAGGCAGGGGGCTGGCAGGGGGCGAGAGGGAAGGAAGGCCGGGGGCGCCGAGGGGCTAATTGTAGAGTTTAAAGTTTGCTTTTGACAAAACAAAAGGGCACCACCTTTTGCAACAATACCAAACAACTCCCACCGATTGCTTCTCTCTCTCTCCCTCTTCATAGGTTTTCTGCTCTTCGCGTTGTCTCTATCCACCTCCCCATCGCTCACCTCCTCTCTCCCCGATTCCTGCAGCCCGTGCTTTTGAAGTGCAGCAGATTTCTATTTCTTTTTTTTTTTTTTTTACCTTTAACAGTGAAGTTTACCTTTCTGATAACATAATCTCCCTGTAGTATTGGAAAGCTTATACCAACACTCTGGGATTTCCCTTCCACTAATGTGGCTGGAAGACATCCAGAAACTCATGGCGAGGGGGGGGGGTGTATTAGAGAGAGAGAGAGTGGAGAGACAGTCTGACCCTTTACTGCCAGCTAACACCAGCTGATCTGTCCAGCTTACCTTTCTGATAACATAATCTCCCTGTAGTATTGGAAAGCTTATACCAACACTCTGGGATTTCCCTTCCACTAATGTGGCTGGAAGACATCCAGAAACTCATGGCGAGGGGGGGGGGTGTATTAGAGAGAGAGAGAGTGGAGAGACAATCTGACCCTTTACTGCCAGCTAACACCAGCTGATCTGTCCAGCCGCTTGGCAATTACATATGGGGCATCTAAGGCTGCCAGATCACATGCTCTGAGAGGGCATGTGCATATGGCCTCAGTATAAACTAGGTGGTAATTGTTGCAGCCTCTCAATATAGAAACCATGAATACTTCTTCCTATTTGGAGATATATTCATAAAGCCAAACTCTCCAAAATCTCGTCCACGGGTAGAAAGTTATAGTAGTTGGCTATATTACTTTCTTCGTATATGTGACTGGCCTGAACACAACCAGCCTGTGATTTCTCTCAGGAGAGTGTGAGGTCAGAGTGAGGCGAGGGAGGGAGGGAGGGTGGGAGGGGAGGAGAGATGGCGAGGGCAATTTTGTTATACTGAATCCAAAAGCCAACAGTTGTTACTATTGGCCCGTGTTGTTTTTTCCGCGTCTGAGGGGGGGCGGGGGGGGGGTCCCTATCCTTTTGAGCTTTTCAGAAGATGTGACAATGGCTGGATGTTGAGAACATATGTAGAGAGACCCCTGTGGCTCATGCGAGAGGAGCTCCATGCTGGCCCGGCAGTTTGAGAAAATACAAGGCCACTCCTTTCACTCCTCACCTCTCAGTTAATGAATGCGTGAATGGCAGAATGCCGCTATGGGCCATTGAGGGGCCAAAGTCCCCATGAATTCACCCGCACACAAACGCGTCCAGCATCGGCAAATACATTTGCTTAACAAATTAAAAAGAAAGGAGAATGGCTAATGGGCGTGTGAGTGTGCGCGTGTGCGTGTGTGTGTGGGTGTGTGTGGGGGGGGGGGGGGGGGGGGGGGGGGGGGGGGGGGGGGTAGGTGGTGAGAGAGAGTTTATGGGTGGGAGAATTGGATGGTGAGAAGAGAAGGGGGATAATTCAATTAGTCCTCTTCCTCAGTAGAGAAATGAAGGCAGGTTAAAAGGGAGGGATTATTATTTGTACAAGACTTGGCCAGGGCTTCGCACAAAAGAAGCAAATAAAGATTGGAGAGAACATCTATGAGCAGGGGACGTGATAAAGGACGGGGGTCAGAGAAAAAGAGTGCCGTGAAAGCTCCTCTGTCTAAATGAACCAGCTCGCTGAAAAACGTGCCTGTGCCCAACTTTGGGCCTTCGCCCCCCTCTCCTACCCCCTTTCTACTCTTTCAATTCAATTTTAAGACAATTCTAAAGAAAATTGTTGTCGACTCCTCCAGATGCTCCGTGTGTGTGTGTGTGCGCGGCCTTTCGTCTTTCAACCCGGGAGGACATTTCCAGTCTAAACTCAACATAAGGCGTGTTTATGCGCATGCAAATATGGACATACAGTAAATGCCCACTTAGATAAACAATTTTGCCTCTTTTGTTTGCTCCCTTTCATACACAAACAAGATATTCCACAGCAAGGGATCGGGGAGGAAAAAGGCCTCAAGCTGAAATAAAAGAATCGCTCTCAAATAATTCGCCTCCCGCCCCGTCCTCAGCCTCAGTGAACGAAGCATGTTGTGTGCACGTTTTTTTTCTGGTGAGAAGTCTCCAGTCAGGGCGCGATGGAGCTGCGAACAGCTGTGAAGTCATTTTGATAATGATGAGAATAATAAGCACGCAGACTGGCGTGGTGGAGCCGCTAAGGCCTGCGAGGCTTTGCTATTGCAGCTTCACTGCTCCTGAATAGATAAAAGTGATTAAAGCACTCCTGATTATCCCTGACCAATATGTAATGGATTTACAGCCCTTTCAATTAGGCCGTATTTGCTGGCCACTCATTATTTGGGCTTTTGGTTGGATAATCAGGGTACAGGGGGCTTTGGGCTGGGAGTGGGCCCTGTTGGTGGGGCCTGGGGTGGGGAGGGGTTCAGGGTGCACGGGGGGCTCCTGACCCTCTTAAATGCGTGGATGATCCACAAGACTGAAGCTCTAACTCTCCTCTGCTTTCTCTCTCTCTCTCTCTTTCCGTTTACTTCACCCTTCCCCCCCCCCCCTTTTTTTCCCCCCCCCCCCCCCCCCCCCCCCACATTGTCCCTCCATCCCTGGGACAGGAGGCCACGTGGTCAGAGAGCAGCTTATGTGTCCCGGTGTGGCCACCTCCTCCTGAAATCTGACCTGCATTGCAAAATCAATACAGACTGATGTTCTGATAATGTCCTGACAATAGGGGAGGGGGGGGGGGCATGTGGTCCGAACCCTTATGCCTGACACACACTGACAAACACAAAAGCTGACTGACGCACGGAAACAGACAAAAACTGTTTTTTTTATGTACAGTACGTTTGATTTACTGCGACGGCCGAATGTTTAATCAGAGCCAAATGGCACCACTGCGCTTTGTGACGTGATTTCCTCGAAAACTCTATATATAAACCTTCACTCATTCTTCAGTAACTGCCACTCTTTGTCTCACTCTGCCACAGAAAAAAAAAAAAAAACTTTGGGCCAAGCAAACAGCAGCGCTCACGTTGGAGTCCATCTCCCTATTACTCAGAGTGTGCTGAGCAGAGTAAACAGTCCAACGGGATTAGATTGACCTGGTCACTGTGTCCCTCTGACAGGTGGCTGACAGGTGAGCATCACAACACTGCAGACACTCACTGCCTGGGTAACGACTGCGTGACAGCTGTGTGTGTGTGTGTGTGGCTGTGCATGCTGTTTTTTTAGTCTGTGTGTGTCTAACAAGCTTGTTTTCATTCACACACACATATATATATATATATATATACAAATATATATCTAAAAAATGGCTGTGCTTACCGTGAGATGTTGGAATAGCCACGCCCTCATGATGTTCGTGGCCACCTTGGGGAAAATGCCACGCTTTTTCTGCCTCTTCTTATCCTTGTCTGGATCATCGTCGTCCCCTGTGCCAGGTGATGCAACGCTGTTGTCTAAGCCATCTCCTGGACGGAAACAAAACGCGGGGTTAAATAACATCCCCAGACTTACGGTACGATATATGTGAGAAGAAAAAAAAAAAATAATCCCGCTCTAGAAATTCTCAAAGCTGAAAACAGAGGCGCAGACAGTCAAAGCTGAGTTCAAGGCTTATGAAAGATGGATAAATGGACAAATACCGCAGAAACCTTAAAAGTGCTGCACTGAGGCCAGGAGAATAGCCGCAGCAAAGCCACTGCGATGTAGTGAAGATGTGGAGGTGGGGGGGGAGGATTTAAATGGCCTTAGACGGAGGCCTGCACAGAGAGAGAGAGGGGTTTACTCAGAGGCCTAGCAGAGATGTTCTTTACCCCAGAGCGCCGGAGAGGGGAATAGGGGTTAATGACTCCAAATGTTATGGTTGGACCCTGAAACACTAGTTTCCTCATTCCAGTTCTACAGTAGAAGGAGGAGGAAATAAGAAAAAAAATGAGCCCTCAAGTACAGTAGGACTCATGTCATTAATTCAATTAAATTTGCATGCTTGACATAATGTGGAGCACTTTTTTTCTCCTCCTCTTTTGAAGAGAGCCAAAGGGGACAGGAAGGGAGTTACGCAGACATGTACAGCAGTACGGAGACCTTGCGTGAATTCGCGTTTGCGTGCGGAGACGCTCGCATACAGACCAAAACCCGAAGGAGATGGTAATTCGCGGCGTAGAGTGGAGACGCGCGACTCCTAATGTAGGGACGTGATTTGGGGTGGTTCATTGTTGCACTTGGATGCACATAATGGACTCGTCTGCCCCCGAAAGGGCCCCCCCCCCCCCCCCCCCCCCCCCCCCCCCCCCCCCCCCCCGGACCCTCTCGCATGCAGCCCCCCCCCATTCCACCACAAGATTAGCATGACAGGCCGGCGGCAGCTTCGCCCGCATTAATGTCCGTCAGCGTTTGATTTCCAGAGGAAAAAAACATGCATATATATACACCCCGGCACGATTTCTCCTTTAAACCAAAGTTTCCATCTTTGTCCCTTTGCCTTTTTTCCCCCTTCTTCCCCGGCATTAATTGTGCATTAGCAAAAATGATTTACTTTTAACAGTCATAGTTATTTTTTCTTGGCCCCGGGCACAAATGCCTTGAAAGCCTTCCTTGAGGGCATCTAAATTATGCATCTGAAAAACTCCTCCACTAAGGCCGAGGAGGACCCTGACGGTCTCAAAATTCAGACTTGCATGTCCTCCCGTTTTTGGGGAGGCATCAATCACCTGCACCTATACAACCTTAATCTTGCATAAATATTTGAACTAATAACATAAAAAAAAAGGGGGGGGGGGCAAAAGGATCCGACTGGTGGCGTAATCAAATGCAAAATAAATGAAGTAAACGAGGACAGCAGGGGCCCTCACTTCTAACTACTTTACCCACTTTCTTTTTCTTTTTCCTCCCCCTCCGTTTTTTTTTTCCCTCGTTTTTTTTCCTCTTCCTTCTCTCTCTCTGTCTTTCTTCTCTGTCTGTGCTCAGTGTTTTCCTTCCGCATCATTAGCGCCCAGACACACGAAGGAGGAAAACAGAGAAGTGCCGACTTTGCGCGCTCTCTCCGTGTGAAGTTAAAGAAGCAATAGCCCCTTCGGAAGGACATATGGGAATGGTGACGCGAGCGGAGGGAGGGAGGGGGGGCAGGGGGGGGGGGCGGGTGGTGAGGCGGGGGGGGGGGGTGGTGGTGTTGTAATTGTAGAACGGGCCTTCATTAGCGGCAAATGCCGTAAATCCCAGGCTAAGTACGAATCCTTGTTCAGGAAAGCCTAAAACAATAAACTTTGGTCTGGCCGTGGACTACCTTGACTGCGAGGGGCTTCCTGAGAAATGTGACCCAGGCGGAAGTCGGCTCCAACTCCCCCCAGTTTGCTTCCAGACCTCGGCAACAACACAACTGGCCGGCTGTGAATCTCCACCACCCTCCCGCTTTGTTTCTCCGCTTTTTTTTTTTGGAGCGTCACTGAATAATGTTGATACACAGTTTGCTTGTTTGTTTGTTTGTGTGCGCCGCTTGGTTTTGGGTTGATTCTTTTTTTTTCCCAGCTGCCCTCTCCAAATCCCTCTCCTGCTGTGAGCAGCCGGGCTGGTCCAATGGATCCGCACGGTGGCCAAAAGGCTGGCAGATTAATTTTATTGACGTTTCCATTTTCACTGCAATGCGATAGCCTCCCCCCTGGCCAGTGCCAGAGCGACCCGTGCGTATTTACAGACTGACCTGTCACTTCATTACCCAGCATGCTTGCTGCCTCCCACCCAAGCCCGCGAGGGTGAAACCAGACTCCCAGGCTTTCAGCTCCTCTCTCCCTCTGCCTTTCTCTCCCTTGTGCGTGGACAGTGTCGCGTGTGCACCGGTTAGACACACAGGCAATAATTCCAAATACAGTGTTAATAGTTTTTGGAAAACTTATTCCACTCTAAATGTGGAAATAAGAAAAATCAATTGTGGACAGAGGGTGAAGAAGAAAGAACTAGAGACAGATTGAAAGGAGGGAAGAAAGAGGAGGGGGAAAAAAGGGGGAAAAGGAAAAAAAGAAGGGCGTAGAAAAAGAATAAAGAGGACCCAACTTCCACAACCTCATTACATCTAAAGGAGAGCTGGTGCTTTGCATCCACCCCCACTCCTTTCTTATGAGCGAGAGAAGGAACGCTGCAGGGCAAATTGTCCCAAACGCTAATGGCTTCTGACTGTTCCCTGGCAACTCTGCCATTCTAACCTGTGTGGATGTTTAGTTGACTGGATGGCTGATTCCAACATTGCACTCTGGAAAAAAGAAAAAAAAAAAAAAAAATGGGGAACAGAAAAAAAAAGAAAAAAAAAAAGTGCAGGGCAGAGCAGGGGGAAGCGTCCCATCATCTGGCCATGTGACACAGATGGGGGTTGGCTATTAGGAGGCAGCCGAAAGGCCTCGGGGAGCTGAGGTGCTGGAGTGTAGCCCCGGGCACTTTTTGGAAAAGCAGCGCCCTTGGAGACGGAAAAGAGACAGCCCTCCTCTCCCGCTCCTCTTTCTTTCCATCTTCCCTCGCTTTCTTCCTCTCTCCTTCCCCCCTCGCCCGCTCTATCAATATCGTGACTTAAAGTGCTTGCAACGAAAGTTTTTTCCGCGCATATTTTGGTATGCGCAGGAAGCGGAGAAGGTGGTAATCAGGCAAGATGGAAGACAATGACCAGACGCAATAAGGGGAAGCGAGGGAGCGAGCGCGAGCGCTGGGCAAACAAACAAGCACCGGTCCGAGAGCACATTATGCTCACATACATTCCCTCTCTCATCACCAGTGGGTGGTTATTAAAAATGCATTCAGATATATCTCCCTGTGAGTAAATTGGTCTCAGGGCTGAGCTCATTAACGGGTCGGGGAAAGGACTGTAAACACACTGCAACTCTGCTTATCTTATGTCGGCACATTCGGGGTTTGCTTCAGGATTTATGGCGCAACAAAAAAAATAAAATGGTTCGCCGTACAGTTTCCTACAGTCTCTGCTCGGAGCAAAGGGAAAGGACTTCAGAACGACTCTTGAGATCGCGCTCCGTGTCCGGGAGGCACCCGGCCCCTGGGGGAGCCACTAAGGTCTAGCCGGGCCTGGAAGCATTATGGATCTAACCATAAGAGTAACACACACACACACACATACACACACTGTGGCTCCATCGGCGCTCCCCGCGCTGCTCTATCATTCCGATATACCCGTGCATGAATGAGTAATGACTTGTCAATAGCTGGAGTACACATTCGAACCCAGTCATGGTTAGTTATCAAATAACACCTTAGACTTATTGGTCCCTGTACCATTCAAAACAGCAACTGAAGAGCCTCAAGACAAGCGTTAGATGTTGTGTTTGTGTGTGGGTGCGTGTGTGTGTGTGTGTGTGTGTGTGTGTGTTAGTGGAGAGGCTGTGCAGTGATTTTGTACTGGGAGGCCCCGGCGTTTGTTTCAGAGTAATGAAGCAAGAGTGTAGAGGCAGTGGCTTATGGAAGCTGTGGTTAAAGTGACTAATTACAACGGACCCCCCACGCCCCCCTGTCGACCCGCACTCGTCAGATTGTTCGCCCGAGTGAGGAGGAGAGAGAAACCGGCGAAAGCGGCTAGCCGTGGAGGGAGAGGAGTGGACGGAGAGACGGGAGCTTCGAGGTCTGTTTGGGCCTCCTCCACCTTCACACTCACACACACACACACACACACACACACACACACCATAGTGACCAGGCCCTCCAACCCTCCCCATCCGACACCCTCCCATTACACCACCTCTCGCCCCTGCAGGCTTGGCTGCAGAGAAAGAGGAGAAAAGAAGAAGGGGGATTTAGAGCCTCCCTTTCCCCTTCTTTTTCTCCTCAACTTTTCAGCCAACATAAGCGGCGTTTAGCACATTCAGTCCCCCCCCCCCCCCCCCACATTCAGGCCCCCCCCCCCCCCCCCAAATGGCAGCGAATGAGAGAAGCAGTGGGGGCTCCTCTTTTGTCCGTTTGGTTACCCCTTTTATTTACTCTGGATTTACGAAGGGCTCTTTTGCCGGCTCTGGGAGCACATGCTCTCTCCCATACACACATACACAAACACGTCCAGGCTCCATTCACACTGGCGGAATGGCCGGCCCTCTGTTGCTCTGTGCCGAACCGGGGGGATTACAGGTCCTCTGGCTATGACCACATGCTAGCAATATGCTTCGCACTCGCATAACATGCGAGAACGCAGAGGAGTGTTAACGAGATGCACATAATCCGTTTAATGATAAAACACACACACGCGCGCACACACACCCGAGCGTCCAATTCCGAACTGTGAGGAACCCATCGGCGCGTGTGCGTGTTTTTTGCGCGACCGCACGCCATATGGCATTCCGGCGCTCCTTCGGATCCATACAGTAGATGAGGGCCCTAAACGGAACTGTTTTAGTGTGCGCCGCTGTAGCCAGTGTTTTTACGCTGATTATTTCCTGATCTGTGCTTAAACAAGCAGCAGCCCCTTGCACTGGACCATAAAACAACAGCTTAGTAAACAGCAAGCATGCTGACAAATTGGTAGTGCTCAGGCCGGAGTCATTAACAGCCCTAAAACCTGTCAGAGCAATTACAACAAACTCTCTCCTTTCGCAAGTCTCCCTGCCAAACTCAGATGTCACGACCCGCCTCCTCCTTATCGCCCCCCCCCACCCCCTCTCACTGGCGAAAGGTGAAGGAGGAACAGGCGACCACTTTGCACTCTCTCCACCCCACAAAGCCATGAGGACAGACCTCCACCCCAAACACAGCTGTATCTGCATCCTGGGTGCTGTGCGAC
Source organism: Colistium nudipinnis (assembly GCA_016785305.1). Lineage (NCBI taxonomy): Eukaryota > Metazoa > Chordata > Actinopteri > Pleuronectiformes > Rhombosoleidae > Colistium > Colistium nudipinnis. Next base: position 158,097 of record JAFBJU010000279.1, on the reverse strand, counting down.
TGAGCGGTTCCTTTTGCATGAGAAGTAATTTGTAGTTGTCTCAGCTCAAAAACACATCATTAAGTGTTCCCTTAAATGAAGTGGAATAAGAGCTTCTAATTAGATGGGTTTTTTTTTTGTTCCAATGTGTGAGGAAGCGAGGCAGTCAGGCAGTAAGAAAGGCAGGGAGGGCAGGAAGGTGGGAGTTTTTTTTTTTTTTTTTGGGGGGGGGGGGGGGGGGGGGGGGGGGGGGGGGGGGGGGGGGGGGGGGGGGGGGGGGGTGGCTTGGTTACTGCTTGTTCTCCAGCATTACTGCCTAGAACTCTCCTGATCCTTTCATAACATTATCAACTGCCAAGAAGCTAAACAGTAAGCACTGGACACACATTATCAAAAGCTTTGAACTGAGCTAATCACGGCTGTTGTTAACCCTCTCCTTGTAGCAACAATAATCTTATTACACCGTAAACTGGGACTGTGACATCGACACCCTGTTTGCGCCGGCCTCTTGGGATCGGGATTTTTGCCATACTTTCTCTCCAGTTCCAATACGTTTCACTGTGTGTACGAGAGCGCGCCGACACAGATGTGTGTGTGTGTGTGTATAAAAGAATGCGCGTCAGCTGAGACGACAACGACTCTGGCGCCTAAAGGGGGCTTTATTTGAGGAGGTGGTGGTGGTGGTGGTGGGGGGGGGGATCCAAACTCTTGCTATGTCCAGCTCCCATTAGGAAGGATGGAGGTGGTGGTGGTGGTGGTGGGGGGGGGGGGGATCCAAAGAAAAGAGATGGAATAAAGATGTATAAAAGAAAAGGAGGAGGGCCCTTGCAGATGTCAGGACCCAATTTGCATGAATGGCAAAGGGCTAAATTGCAGGGGATGGGGGGGGGGGGCTACCCTCCACCGCACCCAACCCGTTCTTTTTTTTTGGGGGGGGGGGGACTAAAAGGGAGTTGTGATGCCCATGACTGCCCCTCACTCCGCAGACAGAGATCAGTGGCTAATGAAGGGCTTTCGGTCTCCACCAGACATTTCACACTCTCTGCCTCCCTGATAACTCCAGCCCCCTGCTCCCCCTTTGCACCACAACATTGCCGGAGAAAGTGCCGCTGCACGTTCCCAAATCGAACGGGGCTAATTGGTCTCACAGGTGTAATCACAATTCTCCCCCCGGTTTCTTCATAAAACAAACGTACAAACCTGCCAACGTGACAGTCTGAACCCACTGAACCTTTTCTTCTGTTTCTGCTTACCCCCCCGACTTTTCATCCTTTTCTTTTCCAACCAATATTGTACACTGAAGCTATTCTTAGTGGTTAGAACTGTGTGAATTATTAAGGCCGTGTGTATCGATACTACTCGCTATATAATTTATAATTGTTGCGATAGAAAACAGGGCCGGGTGCCCACAGAGGAGCGTACCTAAATCCTACGGTTTGATGCTACATTAAATATTAAAGAATAGGTATTTCCCAAAAGCTGGCTGGGCTGTGTTGAATTGAAACAAGCGGGATCATTAGTAGAACAAGCTGTTTCCACACTATTTGCTTCCTAGGAATGGCATTGCTCTACTTTGGAATGGTAATGTAGGGAACACGAGAAAAAAGAAAAAGAAAAAAAGGAGATGCATCATCGCAAATGGCGTTTTAATCCCCGTTAGGAACTATTGAATATCAAAGTCTTACCTACCTAAACCGCCTGCTGTAAGCAGGTTGCCAGATATAACAGCGTGTGGTTTTGTGATTCAGAACAGCTTCGACTGTTCGAGGCGATGTATTATAACAGCATCAGCAGTCACTCTCTACCCTCAATTGCAATTTAAAACCCAAACAAACAAACTGACTGTTGTTGTAACGCAAGGGGAAGAAAACTTGGATCTCTTACAGACATCTTTGCCACACCTGATGGACAGTGGCATCAAAGCCCAGTTTAACAGGAAAAAAAAGAGGGGGGTGGTATGTATAGAGCTGCAGGGTTGGTGGAGTTAATGGATTAAAAGGTTTATAAATCAACAAGTCAACCATCAGATTGTAGCCTCTGCTCAGCAGCCCTCTCATCAGCCAAATGTTTTTTTTTTTTTCTTCTTTTTCTTACTCTCTCTCTTTTTTTTTTTTTTTTCTTTCACACAAATGTCCTAGAGGCAGGGAACAAAGCGAGCAGAACTGATTACTGTGCCGTTGCCCCGCTCCGCCAGTCTAAACTCTGTTTGGCTTCCTAATGAGCTCACTAAAAACCTAATTCATCACCCATAACCCCGTCTCAACCTGCCTTGAAATCCCCCATTATGGGGGAGTCAAGGACGGCCCGTTTACAGGCTCTGGGCGAAGGGGGTCAAGGGTGGATGGCGCTGGCTGTGGCATCGCCGCGGCCAAGGTTGTTCGGACACCGCGGACGCTTCCTCCCAGGATTGTCCCCCTGAATCTACCTACACCGTACACCGGCCCCCGTTTTTCCTCAGACCAAGATATTCCTTTGATTGCCACGCTTCATTGGTTTTTGCACGCCGCCAAAGAAATATTTTTGTTTTCACTATCGGCCGCATGGGTGGGTTGTTTTTACACCCTAAAATCATCCTCCCCCCATCCCTTGTGCCCCGCCCCCCCGTTTCATCAGCGGTGTCCCAGACTGAGCGGAGGAATGTCCGGCTCGATGGCTGCAGCAGCAGCAGGAATGTCCCGTTCCAGTCAGCTTTCGCACCAGAGATTTCACGTTGAACACCCCCTTCGTCCCCTCCCCGCAAAGTCAGGAATTTTGGTGGGAAGGGAATGTAGCAGGATTTGGGAGGTGGGGGGCTAGGATGGGGTGCAAGGGGGAATACGGTTGGTTTAATAAGGATGGAGAAAGGGATGGAGGATTTAAAACCCCCCAAAAAAGGAGAGAGAGAGAGAGAGAGAACTCTGCAGGTAGATTATAACCTGAGAATATCTTGACAAGGAGGTATAAGAGAGGAACGGGTGTGGGTTGGAATGGTGGAGTGGGGGGCGGAGGGGGGGGGGGGGGGGGGGGGGGGGGGGGGGGGGGGGGGGGGGGGGGGGGGGGGGCGTGTCAGAGATGGAGAGGTAGAGAGGGAGGACAGGAGACGGCTGGGATAAAACTCCCAGAGTTCCTCATTACATGCAGTCGAAATGAGCCTCCTGACACCTGAGCTGTAACCAAGAGATTACAGAATTGATGAATCCTCGGGTTTAAAATGCAGCTGTTTTATTCTGCTTTAGTAATTAATTCTTTTTCCGATGGAGTATTGATTAAGCGTAGCCCCTGATAAAGTTCAAACTGAGAGAGAATCCCTCCAGGGGCTTTGGCTCGGGCCTGCTCCGGAGAGTCAATGAAAACTTCCTCCCTCCACCTGCATCTCCCTCTCCGTCAGCACAGTTTACCCTCATAAATTAGTCAGATGTGAGAGCCGTGTGGAATCTCGCTCGCTTTTGTCTGCCCTCTCGCCGCCACAGTGCCCTGTTATTTTTACGGTGCTCTCGCACCTTTTATCGCAACCTACAAATGCAGATGCCCCTTATCGGCGCGTCCATCGCCAACAACTCACCCACGGGTGGATTTGTAGAGTTTGTCCTTTTCCCAGCATGCCGAGGTAAAACATGGTTACACTTGGTTACAGGTATTTCACCGAGCAGCTGATTCCTCGGCGTCCTATCTCACCCTAACGGGGGGGGGGGGGGACGGGGGGGGGGGGGGATCGTGGCGTGGAGAGCGGGAGCATCTCCTTTTCACGAAACGACCCTTTCATATTCTTTTTAGCGCTGCGGTTTTCCATACAGCTGTGAGAGAACAGTCTGATCAACAGAGTGGGTCTAGAGTGGGTCTCTCCGGGGAGCCAACTAGCAGAGAAATCAGATATGCTTTACAAGAGAGTCAGCCGCTCATGTCTTGTCAAGACCCCTCACCTACGGCCCCTTTACAAGTCAATAACCAGGGCCCAGTGTCCTCCACCGGGCCCTGGCACACATTCTCATCTTTCTATACCAAGCGGAGGTGGGTGTGTGTGTGTGTGTGGGGGGGGGGGGGGGGGGGGGGGGGGGGGGGGGGGGGGGGGGCGCAGTTCTGGAATCCATAGTGTTATACTTTATGCTACATCATAAATGTTGCCTTTCTACTATGAAAAACGCTTCTCACACATTTGAGGGTAGACTTCCACAGAGCTTGTTGTGTTGGGACATTACATGGTGTGGGGGGGGGGGGACATGCAGTCCTCTGACATTTCTTGTTATGCCTCGCGACAAATAATTGGTGAAGCCGCGAAGACAAAAGAGCCGGTTAAAAGCCTTTTTCGATATTAAAAACTAATGAAAGAGTGAATGAATTATGAAGGTTGAGGGGGGGAAAAATATAATTAGAAGGTGGAAGTAGTGCTTAATACATTTACTCGAGACTATTTCCTTTCCTTAATGGAACGGCAGCATGCAGAGAGGGGGATTTGATGAGGCTAGTATTGACTGTCCGCCCCGCTCCTTAAGGTAAATCCAGCAGGTCATTTCATTAAGGCCCAATTCTGTGGCCCTAATTTTGATTTTAGGGGCTTGACAGCTGTTGGCGGTGGAAATTGCCACCGGAAGAACAGTGAGAGAGGAGCCTATTACCGCGGTGAAAAATACAAATTGCCAAACCTTGGTTCAAATTACTGCCATTCTGCTGACCCTCCAATTTGGTGTTTACCTTCTGATGAGCTGTGTCAAGGTAAAGGCCCGCTGCGGTACACAGTATTATATTGTATTCAATATGGACCACCATTTGCTCAAAAGACCTGTTTTAACCCTCCTTTTTAACTGTTGGTTGGCCCTGCAGTGAGATGGACCTGGCCCACCATGTGGACTCTTAATCGCCTTGCCATTTAATATGCAGCATTAAAGTTCCAGGAGGAAGAAAAAAGCTCTTCCTCTCATGCTATTAATTAGCAGCGCTCTATAGCGCTCAGCTTTTTGAAGCCCCTTTTGTTTCACCCTCTCTCTCTCTCTCTCTCTCACTCTCACTCTCACTCTCTGTTTTTCGTGCGGCCTTTTAGTTATTGACTTTTCAATTCTTTTTTCCCCCTCACATCCACCCCCTGCACCAGCAGCAGCGCCGGTGCTTCTAGCGACGGGGCCCGGCCCCGACAATACCCCAAAGCCAACTCTCCGAGACGCCGGCTGGGGAGCCCTGAACGCCGGGGCCGGGCCCCTACAGCTCCCACCAGCCCACCGCTCGCTCCTCACGAGAGCAAAGTCAAAGAGAGAGGCCCTTAAAATATAACCATAGGTATAATGAGGGTGCTCCGAAGAACGATAAGCATGCACACCGAAGGAGAGAGGAGAGTAGGAGTGAAAAAGACACAGTAGGAATGTTGGCCTTGGTGGGCTCCTTGGGAAGTGAGCAACACAGAGTGCGGACGGGGGAACAAAACACAGAAACGATGAGGAGGCCAAAGGACCACAGCCAGTGGTGAGGGTAGCCGGGGCCACGCATCCATCCAACCATGTATCTGAACCCAAAACAACACGGGGGTCCGCCGCATGCCTCTGGAGCCAAAGGGAGCACGACTAATTTCTGCACAACAATAGGCCTGGATGGGCGCCCACACAATGGCAGGTGCTTTGAATAGCAGCAGGGCCCTTGCGGCGGGGATCTTCTCCTCTCTCCCTCCGAGGGGGCTCGGGCTCTGGCTTGCGTAACCTCTCATTTTCAACCTGGGCTTTCTTTTTTGACTCTTAAAGGATGAAAACGATCTCATGGGAGAGGGGGGGGGGGGGGGGGGGGGGGGGGGGGGGGGAGTAGGAGACGGCCAGGCCTGTGAGGCACGATTCATGCCAAGTCCAAGTCTTTGCTGTACGGTTTTTTTTCTTTCCGCATCTCTATTGCTTTTACTTCCGCATCTCTATTGCTTTTCCTTGTCACTCTTTTCTCTCCTTCTGATTTTCTCACAGTGTTTCGTCTTTCTCTTTGGCTCGCCTGACACTAAATGCAATTTTTTTTTTTTTTCACACCTCATTTTCGCCCCGCTCATCGACTGTTTGCCCGTTGTGCGGTTGTTTTTCCGCATCGGTTGTGTTTGTTGTGCCGCTGCTAGGCTGTCCTGTAGGCCATGATGCAGTGGTAAAGGCAGTTTTCCCCCCACCTTAAGAGCATTCTTTCCGGGGTCACGAGGTCAGGCTTCACAGATGTCTACTGCAGACACTCAGTTGTCTAAGGACTGCATCCCTGGGAGTAAGCATTTGTACTAAACAATGCGGCTTTCCCCCTCACTTTGGAAAATGTTAAATGTTTTTTCTCCTTTTATTTGTCTCCCTTTTTTTCTACCCCTGCGCTCCCATTGTTTTAGTTTTCAATGAAGCCATAGAGTGAGTGCAATTTTTTCCAAGGTGGAGGTTTTTGTGTTTAGATAATGAAAGAAAGCACGGGTTATCACAAGATAGTGCTGTTTTCTGCCTGCTTTCATTCTTTTAAACACTCCCCGTCTCCCTAAGTTTCCTCCAATTGTTCTAATGGGGCCTTAGTCATCCTCGCCTGGTGGCAGAGGGAAAGATGCTTTAAAAGGTCTTTTGCTGGCCTCGGTATGTGTTGCCAAGAGGGGGGGAAAAAAATAAAAGAAAACATGTAGTGGCTGTCCTGAAATACATACGCAGAGACAGATACAAGAAAGCCCCTTGATTAGACAAGGCAGAAGCCAAACGAAGAGCCTCCCTAAATGAAGCCAAAGAGAACATTGGAACAATATTAGAACGTCGCCGTGTAGCCTCACTCTCGACAAATATTGGAGAAGAGAATTCCTAAGCTTTCATTGCAAGCAAATCGGTTTCTTCCTTTTTAGGGGGCGGAGCGTAACACTGGTATAAGAGAAGAGATTGCAGCATTTAACATTCAAGTTCCGCCTCAGAACATGGAAAAGTGTGTAATTGGAGCAACATTTGTTTTATTTATTTCTTTTTTTTTTTAAATCCAGGCACTGGAGCTATCCTTGAATATCTCACTCCTTTTCATCTGGTTTTCCCTTGTTCCTTTTTTTTCCTCTCTCTCCCTCCGTTTGATATGGTGCTCTCACTTCCCCCTCCAAACATCTCCCCTGTATTCTGCAAATTGATAACCCCTCTAAATGAATTATGGTAAATGCATAATGAAGGTTTTCTCATGCTCCAGCCCCGCAGCCAGCCAGGATGCAGCATCTCGTTTGGCATGTTTGATTCGTTTTGTTGCGCATTTAGCCCCAGTGTTCCTTCTGAGTGTTCACTGCTCGGGGCGTGTAAATAAGAAATTATCCTTGCTGACTAACATTGCTAATACCTCCTCTGGGGTAATCAAAAATTATTAGACGCTTGCTACCAATAAACATTAAGGCTCATGGCACTAACCGCTGTCGAATCGCTCACCTCCGTCTGCTCCCCCAATAGCCATAAAATGGGTGAACAAAAGTGATCAGGTGTGGAAAAAGCACTCTGGCTACGTTGGAAACCGAGAAACCGCGGGACTGCTATTATGCCTCAAAAAAAAAAAAAAAAAAAAAAAGCAGCCCTTGGCTTTAAGAGTCATTAAAGCATGTACTAGAGTGGGAATCAGACTAGAAAATGAGCTTATCGTGCATAATGCCCTCAAAAGCTTTGCATAAACGTGAAAGATGTGCGTGTGAAAATCAGCAGCGGAGGGGAAGAACTCGGATATTGTAACACACTTCCTTTATCGTCCTCCCACTCTGTTGGAACGGTGGCGGCATGGTTAAAGCACTACCTGTAGGGTATAGCTGCTCCGCTTCGGTGTGTGTAAGCCCCGGTTACACGTGCATAAAAAACACACACACACACACACCACACAGCAAGTGAACAAGCTATAGCCGGCCTCCATAAGCCACTCGAGTCGACTGCACGCTGTCTTTTGGGAGTGACCCTTTGCTGTGATGTGGGGTTCGGACATCGGGAGCGGGGGGGGGAGGAGATTAAAAGAGCCGAGGGAGGCGGAAGAAAGGGAAGAGAGTAAAAGAGCACAAGGCCCATTGGTCGAACACAAAGGGCGAGAGAGGGGGAAAGAAAATTTGAAGTCAGGGTTAAACTCCAAATAAGCACACCTTAAACGAGTCCGCGTAAGCTAGCAGGCAGCGTTTTTTTTCCTTTTTGAGTTTCCCTGCAGGTGTGCCTTTGACAGACTTGGCCTCCCTAACCTCTCTCTGATCCGGTACGGGGCCCTGGGTCGGACGAAAAAAAAAAAAAAACGGTGGCATCTCGCCGCCTCTGCCTTGCCACTCCACGTCTGTTACCCTCACACACGCATGCTTACACTCTCTGTAAACACTCACGCAAACACACAGCCAGACGAGGGGGGAAAACAAATCTGTCGAGGACTAGAGCAATTGGATTATCACCTCTTAAGGGTGACTTCAGGGGCTGACCCCCCCTTCAGGCGGCGAGGCCTGCTGAAACGAGACGGAACATTTCCTGGGAAAACACGGTGTCCTTCTAAAGGACCAAAGGGCCGACGTCCCTGTGAAAATACAGCCGCCGCAGCATTAATGGACACGGAAATGCCCTTTGGGGCACGCGCTCCAATCCTTTTTAGACATATTACATCAGACCTCTGTGCACTCATCATCACAACACACACCAGAGTAAGAACATGGGTGTGTAAACCCACGGTTTAATGATCTGACGTAGCAGCGCGGCACTCTTTGTTTTTTTCGGGTACGAGCCTTTGGGTTGGACGAGGGGGGGGGGGGGGGGGGGGAGTCCACCCGCCTTTCGCTGCAGTTCAATCGCGATTACGTCCCTACAACAGTTTCCTTTTGTGCTTTTTAATTATACACAACTCACTCCCACATAAGCTGGTCTTCATCTACTGCTCGGGGAAAGACAAAAAGAGAAGAGAGAAGGAAAAAAAAAACCTTTCCCCCAAGCTTCCCCCGAATGCCGCAAAAACAGACATTCTCCTCAGCTGCTGTCAGAATAATCTGGGTAATTTTTTCCCTATGTTCTCCAAACATTAGTTTGCACATTAGGCTGACCCAGTTAATGTGCCTTTCCCGCTGTGTAGGACCCAGTTCCCGGCCAAGAAGGCCAGGCTGGGTTGGGCCGGGTCGCGCCGGGGGCCTGTTCATGATTATGGACCAAAGGGACCAGAGCTGAGGCAGAGAGGGGGGGGGGTTGAAAGGCAGACGATAAGAGGAAGAGTGGGAATGGTGTGGAGTGTGGATGGAAGTGGTGGTGATGTTGTGGGACTGTTACTGGAAGAGGAGCTGACTCTACTGGCAGGCCGCTTCCTTTTTACAGTTTTCATGTGTTGTTCTTTTTTTCTCTCTCGTGATCCGTAGACGCTCACGGAACGTAGCACTGGGTCAGGAGAGAGCAGGAGAGACAGAAAGAAGGAAGCGAGAGAGAGAGAGAGAGGGGGGGGGGAGAGCAGAAGAGAGGAAGGAAGGAGGGAGCTGAGGGAGCTGATCATTCTCTTTAATCACATTCTGGACGCGGGCCAGGTAGTCTGCGGTACGGAGAGCGAGGCGGAGAGGGGTGAGCGAGGAGAGGAAGGGGGCCCGGCAGAAAGAGAGAGATGGAGGAATAAGTGGAAGGAGAGGGAGTGAGAGAGAGAGAGAGAGGATGAGAGAGGGACTTATGGAGAGTGGGGATGAGCCTGAGAGCAGAGCCCCTTGAAACAGCCTGAAGTGCAGCAGCCTCTCATATATGCCCACACGTACCATGTCTGTGTGTGTGTGTGTGTGTGTGTGTGTGTGTGTGTGTGCGTCTGCGTGTGTGCCTGTGCGCGCGGGCGCGCGTGCAGGGCAGAGTGACAGCCGTTCCCGTAAACGCCGGCGAATGCTGAATCCAGCAAGAATCTGGTGTTGGAGCGGGGAGAGAGATCCATTTTAAAACTATGTGCATTAACTATACTTTTCCCTATAGATTAAGCACTCGGCATGAATAATTTAGCCTCTCTTATGCTAATGGGATCATGAAAGTATCCCCTCCGTGCCGTGTTTTCTTCTCCCCCACCGAAAGCCAACTCTTCTCAGCTTTCAACAATGGCCCTGCCCCTTCCCAACAAAACCCTCAGACAGACAAACACACTGCGCTGTTTTCACAACACCGCACCTGACCGACACGGGCCCGCCATGCAGCGGCAGGGGCCGCGAGGGCACCGGGAGGCTCGTCGATAAAACACTGTGGCACTGTTGTCGTCCCCGTTAGGCGGCCGCACCTCGGCCTGGTTTTCCTATGAAGGTGCAGCACGCTTCCACTTGTTGAGGTATTGCGTCGTTTCACACACGTCCGGCTGTGCGTGAGCTGGTTTTGACGACGCTTTTCTGGTGGCTCGCGCCGTGGTTCTCTGTGCTTCCCTCGGAGACAGGAAGTGGACGTATCCTGTGTGTTTATGTTTTTGGCCTCTGCCATCACGCACTAAAATGTACCCTTTGCCCGCGGTGAAAACGCATACACACCCTTGTTGCCTCAGCATTGTGTTGTTGCGGTGAGGGGTGGGGGGGGGGGCGCTGTGTAAAAAAAAATTATCAGTGCTCCAACAGCTGGGAGTGAGAGCCATGAAACAGCAGGGCTTGGGTCTGCTTTATTGTTTATCTGTTGTTTATGGGCCAGTGTTCAGCTTTAATTACTACACTAAATTAAACTCTAACAGGCACTTAGAGGGAACCGGCCAGCGCACGCGCATGCAAACCCCCCCCCACACACACACACACACACACGCACACACGCACGCACACGCACACACACTGCACACTGCACACTTTATATACACAGACACACCTCACTGATCACTCCGGAGTCGAAAATATATAGTACGCTACAAAAACACAACAAGGTTTCCATCTTGCGTTTGGCTGAGATTGTGGACTTTTTGCTATTGGGGTGCTCTTTAGTCATTTTTGTATTTTTGTGCATTTTAGGTGTAAAAAAATAAATAAATAAAGTATGTAAATGCCAGATTCAATAGGCCTTACTAATGTTGTGACTCTACAAACTAATTGTGTCCCCAATAGAAATGACCCGCCCCCCCCCCCCTCCAGTGAGCTCAACCACTTTACTGAGTGGGGCCCCCGGCCAGGGGCCAGGGGAGCAAGCCACACTCGTCACGCGCCCGCACACACGCACAAACAAACAAACATTCACTCACACGCACACACACACACACACACACACACAAATGTACCACAACTCCATCAGGCGCAGCGTGCTCCCTTGGAGCCGAACACTCAGGCGCTCCCTCTCTTCCTCCCTCTCGCTCCATCTCTGCCTCTCTCGGCCTCTCTGGGGAGTCTGTGTATCCGCAGAGCGTGGGGATTGTTCAATTGCTGAGAAAATGTACAAAATGCTTTCTCCTCTCTTCTGTTGAGCCTTTTTTCGCCCCCCCCCCATCTACAGTCGACTCGGGGAATTGTACAGAGAGCCCCTTTTGCTCACCCACTCAAGATGTCAGTGTGGATTTGGTCTTCATGCATAGCTAATAATTACAAGCGTGGACTGGGGCTGCAGCGTGCACGCGCGCACGCCCACACACTCGCATCGGCACGTACAGCATGAGGGGAAGAACCTTACCTACCGTGCTGAATCAGAGTCAGAGGGATTTTACATTTCATGACCGAGTGCGTTTGACTCCGCCACGTTCGGCGGGGGCAAAAGTGCCCTGTATTTCATCACGCTGCTCCATCACACTTTAGGTGTTTAACATATTACGGACACCTGCTTGGAAACGAGCGCTATCTCCAGACACGCACATTCATCAAGTTTAACTCCCTGCAACCGATGTTTCTGATGTTTCTAGATAAGCTCTGGAGGCGTTCCAGAGGACTGTTAATCAAAATGATGTGCAAACACGGCCAATAGGAGTTATTGTGCACATTAGTTATTCCCGTCTGAACCATCTCCCCCCCCCCCCCTAACCGCTGAAATGTGTTTTTATCTATCCAGAACATAGGGAGTCACTCTCTGAGAGTCAATAAGTGAGAGTGCAGAATTTGCCCTGAGGGTGATAATTCAATGTTTTATTTTTTTCCTTTTTGGTTGCAGCGTATTGTGAGAGATAGAGAAAAAGAAAAGTGTTTAACGAAGATGAGGGGGGGGGGTCTTGCAGATTTGAGTATTGCGCTGATACACAAACTTTCATGTGTCAGAGCCTGGACTGGCAATCTCTACTAACGGCTGTGACCAGGCTTCACCTTAGTTTATTGCTTGACAATACATTTTTCCCACAAGGGGGGCACTGTATATTTGCGCACTTGTTAAGCAGTTGGTTGGCACAGGTTCACAACAATATTGCTGAGATACAAGCCGCAGATTGTGGAAGTGATTGCAGTTCCCGGAGAGAGCTGCATGGCTACAAATGTGGTGCGTTTTTTTGGGGGGGAAAAAAAAAGTGTGTAGGTGTGTGTTCTTGAACTTCAGTCTGCTGCGCGTCCCCTGACATCGGTCAGAAGGGAAAGGAAGAAACTAGTTTAAGTTTTCTCACAGTTTGACTTGGCCCCGGTCAGAAATTCTCCACCACTGTAATAGAAAGCACCGGAGTCGCATATCCAACACATTGATGCCTCTGGATCAATTCCGCAGGTAAATGTTTTTCAAGCCACCGGCACACGTACAACCCGCCTTTCAAGATGGGAAAATTGGGGAAGTAAGTTGATGTTTTGCTTGGCAGCTGGAAACAAAAAAGCCCTGCTGGACTTACAAACTCTCTCTCTCTCTCTCTCTTCCTCACGCTCGCCATCTATCCTGTCGTCCTCAACTGATCCACATCTTCACCCCTTTTAACAGGGGCCAAGCTGTTAAAGACCCCATTACCGAAGTGAAGCACACATTTCCCATTTTTCTCCGCCGACTCCGAGAGCGCCGACTACAAATTTTATGTGGGAAATGTGTCGAGATGGGAGGCGAGTTCGTGCGCGGAGAGTGCAGCGGAGCGGAGGAGCGGAAGGGAAAAAAAAAAAAAAAAAAGGCGCAGAGGTTGGGGAAGGGAAGGCTGTGTCAGGAATGGAAGGGCCAGAGTCGGGAGTCAGCGAGCGCTTCAAGCGTTAACGTAATTGCAAGAATGTGAAAAATGAGGCGGCAGGGCTCCCGAGCGGAGCGAAAGGTCAGAGCATGCCTCACACAAAACAACTGGCTGGAGGACGGCCTCATTAGACCATTAAATCAGCTGCCCTCTCTCTCTCTCTCTCCTTTTTCTCGCTCAGCCTACTTTTTCACCCCCTCTGCTCTTTCACCTTTGCACTTCAGTGGCTCCGCCTTCGCCTTTTGTTTTAAATCTCCATTCTTTGCTTTGAGCCGGTGGATCAGGCGTTTAGCGCTCTTCATTAAGGATCCGGGGGGGGGTCTGATCTAGTCCGAGTCTATCTTGGCCCAGAGCGCGGTGCTGTACCGTAACTGTCTTTGGCCCGTATTGATCGGCTGTTACTGGATACGGTGGGGAGGGGAGTCGATAAGTGCTCTGTGGATTACAGGTCACTTGTACTTATGTGTGTAAGATAATCAATAGGCAGTGCATTTCTTTCTCTCACCCCCGCCTCTCTCTCTCTCTCTCTCTCTCTCTCTCTCTCACTCTGTTATTCCGGCAGTCCTCATTTCCCATGCTGCTTGCGATTGCAAAGAGGAGTGCAAAAGCTCTACCCATAATCTGTCTTCCGGGCCTGTAATCAAACAGCGTTTTGTCGAATATATTATGACTTATTACTATTAGAGAAAAGCCAAATCCTGATTTGCCAACATTTCCCCTCCTTTTCCCATATATTTTTCATTCTTAATTCCTTGCATGTAAGATAAATGACCGTTACACAGACTCTATTATGCGAAAGAATGCCCAGTGCCAAACCTCTTAACTTACGCCAGAAACTGTTGTGCAGCTTCCTTTGCACTTTTGACTGAAAAAGGAAACCGACATTATCCCTATCAGGCTTAATTGAGAGTCAAATAAGCATCGCATTATTAACCGTTCCTTAATTAGGCTTAAAAAAAAATAAAAGGAATCCTGTATTATTCTAGTCCTGACACCACCAACCACAGAGGTCATCTGTGGCCCTCCGTCTGTGGTCAGTAATGCTGCAGAAGCTGCAACTACCGCTCCAGTCTGTCTGAGAAGATGATTTAAACGGCCCCACCACAGATCCCCATCGATCACCGCGCCTCCATCGATACATGCGATCGCCTATTGGCAAAGCGATAGTCTTTGCACGGACGCAGCCAGCGGCTCCACTGCGCCAGATAGCTGGTGTAAGTGTGCATCGGGAGTGTTTGAATGTGTTTGTGTGTGCGGAGGGTGTGATGAAATTTCATGCAAAGCCCCGGACACTGCCGGAGGGCATGCACAGCCGCAGACAGAGACCCACAAAAAAAACACACACAAACACGCACACACCAGCACACTGCCGCCAGTGAAAGGAGATCCTGGTGAGTTGGAACCAAGAAAGGAAAGGCCGAGAGCTCATCATCTGTTCCCTTAGTACTGGCAGCCGTTGCATTTAATAAACAAGTCTAATCTCACCATGTGCTGGATGTTGGGCCTCACCTCTGAAATTCAACTAACAGCATGTGCTGTTGATAATTCACACGTCAAAATTGATACGCGCCGCGACCGAAACACGAGGCAGACGACGGTGACTTGCGCACACTATCTGTAACAAATTCCAATACAGTTGTTTTTCAACGCATTATTACCGCTTGGCAGGTCGTGTGCTCCAAAACACAAGGCTCAATTAGACAGAATGAGGGGCCGTCGTGTGAGAGCAAAGTTAGTATGGTTTCGGCGGAGGCGGGAACTGGCAGGCGTAGGCCCTTAATCGCTGCTTTTGCCTCCCCCATTTCCAAATAGCAACATTTTCTTGGAAAGCGCCCCCTTCGCCAGGTTGTCGCGTGACAGTGGCTGCCGCTGGCACTTGCGCGTGACTGTGACAGCGGGTAAGCGGGTTCATTTTTAGGTGTGACCGCGTGGTTACATGGACGCCCGTCCAAAAAACAGGATCATCCAATGAGCAATAGTCAGCGCATAGGAGGGATGTGCCATCAATTCATTGGAGAATCTCACAGGGTTATAGATTGAAGTGCTGGCAACTCCACTCAGGCATGACGAGGAATGTGTCTGGATCTGCGCCCCGTGTCTTTGTCTGATTGCGCGTTGGTGCTGGGAAAGTGTGTGTGTGTGTGCGCGTGCGCGCCTCCATTTCCGTACTTCGCTTACCTTGTTCGCTGCTGTTGTCGCCGCTCTGCGAAGCGTGCCCCCCGCTGGAGGGCCCCGGTGTGCCGGCCGAGTGTGTGGAGGTGGCGTCATCGTGGTCTCTCCAGGAAGCTGGGTTCTGAGGTTTTTGGAAGAGAGAGAAAGCGAGCGTGGGAGCCGTCCATCCATCCGTGCGTCCGTCCACATTCCCCGTCCAGACCGCAAACCAGGCGAGGCGCAGAAAGAGAGAAAGAGAGAGAGAGAAACAGAGGCCACATGAGTATGCTGGAAACACGTGAGTGACATCTGCACCATCTGAGGGTCCCTGGCCTGCTGACACTTCTCCTGGCAGTGCTAACAGATAATCAACGACGCCACTATCATCATAATAGATGAACAGGAAGAGGCGAACGCACTAAAGCAGCTGGCAATAAGTCAAAACAGCGTCATCAAAGGCTTTCACTCAGGCATGAAAGCAAATCGCAGCGCTGTTAATGTGCCGTCTGATTTCGGCGCGCTGCCGAAGCCATCGCCTTGACGCACGGGGGGCCGAGGCCCGGCGGAGTTCCTCCACGCCGTATCCCATCGAGACTTCCGCGTCAAGTGAGAAAAGGTAAAAAAAAAAAGTCCAAACACACCACGGCCGCCATTAATCATTACCGCTGTCGGAAATGCGAATAAGATATGACAGTGATTCTCCGGCTAATGTGCCCAAAACACGCGCGCACACCCGCACTGCCGTACACGCGGGCCGGCAGAGGCCCGCCGAGATGCACTTCATGCTCATGACGTACTACTGCCAGACGCTGCAGACACGTACGCGCGGCCAGATAACTTCAAAGAAATGTCCATAAACAAATTCCGGGCTTTTAAGGCGACTTTTTTTGTTTTTCTTCTTCTCTCCTCCTTCTCTGATCTATTCTTTCCCTCCTCCCCCATCCCCCCCCTACCCCCCCCCCCCCCCCCCCCCCCCCCCCCCCCTCCCCCCTCCTCCTTCCTGGTCCAGTCCCACTGCCCCCCTGTCGGTGCACACAGGGAAATGGGATTTTTTTTTTTTTGTTTGACTGTACAGGAAAGGCTTTATCAGTGCCACATGAAAGCAGGCTGGAGGTGGAATTTCCTCTGCCATCCAGGCAATGGGCGGACGCACCGATCACGTCATTTTCTTTTTTTTTTTTTACTACAGCCGTGCTCGCAGACACACACACACCGGCCCCCACCCAACACACAACACCCCCCCCCCCCCCCGAGCAGGCCTCCCGTTAGAGAGTCGGTGCAGCTTCGTAGCTCCCACAGCCCCGGCTAGTCTTTCCCAATTTAGCATGTCACCTGAGCACGATGACAAAATGTTGGCGCACGCAAACCCAACGTTGTCTGGGGCCCAAGAGAAGCCGAGCCCAAGCCAAACAAACACAGGCCTGCACCAGGGCTTCCCACAAACCTCAACCCACTTCTCGGTTCCCGCTCTGGGGTTTTTTTTTTTTTCTTCTTTCCCCCTTTTCCCTCAAACACACACAAACACAGATATATACATACACCAAGGCAGAATGAAAAATGTACACGCCACAGAATTTATTCCAAGAAAGAGGCCGTGTGGACTGTTTGGTCCGACTTCACTTGTGCTCCTGACGAGCTGCTTACCCCCGCGCGCTCGCCTGCTTTGTCCCCCCCCCCCCCCCCCCCCCCCCCCCCCCCCCCCCCCCCCGCCCCCCGTTCAGAGTGAGTTGTACTGGAGGAGGACAGACAGGAGAGGGCCCGGAGACCGGTGGAGGTTGGCCTGGGGACTTGGGGTATGCAGGCGGCTGCTGAGGCTCCCCTGGGGTTGCGCACTCCTGATGTGCTGCTGCTTGTTCTGCTGCGGAGGCGAGGCCGCTGCCGTGCCTGCAAGCGGGGGCCCTTTTATCTGCTAAGTTTTTTTTTGGGGGGGGGGGGCGGGGAGGAAGCAGGGCTTGTTTTCTTAAACAGCTCGCAGCGGACAGAAACACACAGGGCCCGCCAGAGCCCTCCGCTCCACTCGAGGCCCTCTCGGCGTCAGCTGTTCGCCGAGCGGCCATCGGAGGAGAGTGCTTCTCGGCGAGGAGCACGAGGAACAATGGCACCAGCGCGTGGTGAGGCCCGCCGTGGTGATCGGAAGGAGGGAAGATGTCCCCGTCCTGAGAGGAAGGGGGGGTGGGGGGGGGGTCCTGAGAGGAAGGGGGGGGGGGGGGGGGGGGGGGCTTGTGACATGTCCACTCTGGTGATGTTTCACTAAAGTCATTTTTTCTCTCGTTCTCGGACAATGTGGCAAAAGCCAGTCAAACCTCTCCCACACCGAGCGGGGCTGTTGTTGTTCCAGGAGCAGAAAATGACTGGGTTCCACTTTCTCACAGTGAGACACCCACAGACCTGGCAAAAGCCAGTCAAACCTCTCCCACACTTTAAATCTCGTCCTCCCCATATGGACCACGGAGAGGTAAACAAAAAAAAAAAAAAAAAAATCCCACCAGACTCCCTGAGTGCACAGTGTGTTTAAGTCTCTGTGCACCGAGCGGGGCTGTTGTTGTTCCAGGAGCAGAAAATGACTGGGTTCCACTTTCTCACAGTGAGACACCCACAGACCTGAAAAACGAAGCCTGCTGCTCTCGTTCTCGTCTTCCCTCTATCCTTCTCTCTCTCTCTCTCTCTCTCTCTCGCCCTCTCTCGAACTCCTGGCAGCTATGGCCACAGCATGGTTTTAATGCAACAGCTGAATCGATAGGACTTAATTTAGCTATCATTGCGGAGTAATGTGTCATTTTTAATGGCGCTGGCACTAAATTAAATTCAAAGACACCTCAGCTAATGGTGTTAAAGGGAATGATATTTTGCTGTGATTTGCTACCCTGTGGGTTTAATGGGCCTGTGTGTGCGGGGATATGGACGGAGCTCTGCGAGTATGGTTCTTTCAGGGCAAAAAGCAGACCACAGCACTTTGCACGACCTGATAATAATAATAAAGCAGTGTATAGGAGGACCCCGCGCCGTGAATGGTTTTAATGAAGCACACACACACTACTCTTACTACCTGCGACTCGCCCGCTCATTCACAGCCCCGGTCGCAAGAACAGGGCGACACATATCAACACAACAGCGTTAACCTTCCGCGCTCGACAAGGCGGCAAAAGCAACAGCCTTTTCCTCTTGCATGAATAATTTAGCGGGTCTCTCCGAGCTACGGAGGGTGCGTCATCAGACGCCGCGCCGCACAACACAAACACACACACACACACCACAACCATTTTGTCACAATCCCCGTGGGTCTGATAAAGTTCAAACAACTTGTAAAAAAAAAAAAAAAAAAAAAAGAATCGTGTCCCCAAACCGTCTTCTTTAACCTACACTAGAAGTCCCCGAGAAAACATAAAGAAAGAATCAAAAGAGGGTAAAAAAAAAAAAAAAAAAAAACACTTCCAGCCCATGTGACTATTCCCCAAAGCTGGGCATAATTAGGAGTCAAACCTGGTTCACTCCATGCTCTCCACTAATTGTGTTAAACAGCAGTGTTACCAGGAGGAGGAGGAGGAGCAGAATGCCAGCAAGCAATCTCAAATAAATGTGCAGAACCCACACGCACGCACAAACACAATAGGACATAGGCTGGAGAAAAAAGATACAAAAGAAGCGTGGTCTCCAGGGGCAGCCTTTTCTGTTTGCCGGGGTTAGCAACTGGCGGCTGATAATACAAGTTGTAATTAATAAAGCAGGAGACAATATGGGGAGAAGGCTTGCAGGGCAGCCAGGCCACAGGAGAGCAGGAGAATGCTGCCGTCTCCTCTGCTTCCGTCCCCTGTTTCTCATTTACAAACACCTGCCTGGCACAATCTCACTTCCCTTACTGCACTCTGCCTACATCCCTAGGAATTTCAAATAAAATTGATTTAGCTGCATCATTGAATTTCCCTCAAATTCCCCTGAAACCCGGAGGGGGGGGGGGGAAAGAAATATGCCGGTGTAGTAGCAATGTAAGGTAGGCTTGAGAGTGACTGGCCACATGCGGGTGTGTGCGTGTGTGTGTTGTGCTGAATGAGCGGCTGCTACTGGGATCCCGTGCTGAACATGTACAGAATCGCTGACACCGCAGAAACACACAAAGTCCGTAAATCATAAAGCGAGTTGACAATTCAAGACACATCTTGCCACATGGCGTAAACATTGAAGAAAAGCTCCTCGCACGTTTTTTGTTGATCTGAGCACATAATTATATACAGCCACTTTAGAAATGTGTAGGTGCACCCTTGTACAGCTGAGTATTTACAACACCCGCAATTATCCGGAATATGAGGAGTCCTTGATTTAACAGCTAATAATTCACTGTTGTATGTTTTAAACAGACATGAAAGAGTGACTGATTGCATAAATGCTCCAAAACTTTCTCCGAGGCAAATACAAACAATATATGTTTTTTTTGTTTGTTTCCACAGTTGTAAAGAGCACATTACATGTGCCAATATGTCTTTAGAAAAGAAAAGATTATGAAGAGATTAAAATAACACAAATCTGACAACCACGGTGATTCATGGGTTTGGCACCCATCAAAATGACACCATCCACAATGTGAAAATGGCATAAATAGAAAACAGACAAGTCATTACAGATATTTCTACTTTCCTCTATTCCTCGAAACAAATAACTTCAAAAAGGTGGGCTTTCAAATGAGTACGTAAATATACGTGTGTGTCGTAAGTATTATTAGCTGTACATTGCGCTTCAGTACGAGTCAACATTGCGAAATCTTAACGCAGCCGCTGAGCAACTATTTTTCCAGGCCGTCTTTTACAGCACACACACAGTTAAGGGAGAGAGAGAGAGTGCGATACGCAACAAGTGAGCCCGGCCTCTCTCTGCAGCCACGGTAGCCATGATTAGACATGCCCGCCAACAGGGCCCCGTCTCTGAGCACTAATCAAATAGGAAATGCAAGGCCAGACATCCCGCCGTCACAAAAACAATTGTGTGGAACAGACAGAGAGCGGGCCCGAGTCAACGGCGCACCGATGGAAGAGGGGAGAGATCCAAACGCGGTCGTTCCCCGAGGAGAACAAAGCCGGTTGAATTAGAACACCTCCAGAACGGAGAAATTCCACGGTTCAGCAGGCCAGCTCGGCCCGAGGGCTCGCTGTCCACAGAGAGCCCGGGTGTATGCGCTGCACCGTGCACACTCGCGTGCAAAAACAGGACTTTACCAAGCACCCATCTCCACTGATACACACTGTAAATCACAGCACGGGCAGGAACTGTTGCGTTGCTTGACAGAACCTGTGACATCACCGGCCATATCTGACCAATAATCTACTGAGCCCAGAGCCTGCACCAGAGAATCAAATGTAAACAGAAAGGTCCCCCCACCCCACACACACACTTTTCTGCCATGCCGAGACAAGATAAGCGACACCATAACCTCCCTGGGAACTATTACTATTCCCTGAGCAAAGTTCTCCAAAACAAAGCGCCGAGTCCTGCAAATCCACCCTTACAAGTCTGCGCAACACATCTAGAGCTATGCAGAAATTCAAAGGTAGTTTCAAAAGCATATAATGCATACGTATGGGGGGGGGAATGAAAAGCCTCCTGTTAATGTGTAAGCTTGACTGAAGCAGCAGCGCCATGGCACGAGAAGACACAAAGGCTAATTCATTAGAACAGATAATATTCAGACACCATTAATTCTATTTGGCTCCCTAATTGGATGTAGCACAGAAAAGACAGAAATTGTATTCATTAATTAAAAGACAAGAGAGGCAAGCCATTGACAAGATCCCACACATTGTACCGACCGTTTACAAATCTGCACCGCTCGGTGTTTTTTTTTTTTTTTTTTTTTTATCCTCCCACCACCCTTCATGTGTAATGCAACATCTTTTTTTTTTTTTTCCTTCTTCTTTCTTTTAAATGGGATGGGGTTGATCCGAGGAGGGGCGATGAGTTAGGAAGCCTTGGGTGGGCTACATGGTTGAGATAGTCACCGCAAGCAAAGACGGGAAATCAACAGTGTCAGCAAGACCTGATCTTGCTCTCACTATAGCGTAATCCAATCATCTCTGAGACAATGCAGCATTCAAGTGTAAATAAAACTGTGCTTATTATGCTCAGCTGTCAGGTAGGAAGAGGGGAGAGGCGGCAGAGAGAAAAAGGACTCACGCACACACATAGATAAAAACAAGCTCAATGGGCTGCCTCCTTCACAGTGAAAAGCCTCATCATCTCCAGAAAAACCAACTTTCACCAAATGAGATGTAGCCCAGGGCTATATATTAAAAATGCATATCAAAGCAAAGAAAAATGGACGTGAGAGAGAGTCTAACTAAATAAATTAGCATATCTAACTATGAAACCGCCTTCCCCTCCTTGCAATCTGAAGCAAGGACAGAGATGAATAATAAAACAGAGCCAAATACAAATGAATAAATAAAATAAATAAGTCCACAGAAGTGGGGCTGAAATTGCTGCTCATCCAGCGCTACGCTCTTACAGCCAAATGCATCTTTGGGCATTGTTTTCAATATTCAAAACACATTTAAGGCAAGCGGTACTCCTTATAATTATGCATGGAAAATTAATGTTTAAGAAGTTTTTTCTACCAGTATATATATTTTTTTTAGATTATGACTGTACTGCATGCAATTTAACCTCAACCTCTTTTTTTATTTCTGATATTCTGAAACATTATTTTTATAAAGGCATTATGAGTTGTACACATGCACTATAAAAATAAAACATTGTATTCTTATGTATTAAAAAATAGCGGTTAAAGGCCAGAGTGTGTATGTATAATACATAATATCATTTTTCAGCTCAACTCAAGTAAAAAAAAAAAAAAAGGAAAAAAAACTCTGCTTTAGTGAAATCCAGCCCCGCAGTTAGGGACTGCATAATAAAAAAGTTCAGTGGTGCCACTGGAGTGACATAAATCCCTCAAAACTTAAATACCTAATGAGGTGGTCAGTCCAAACGACATCAAGACAAATGGCTTGTCATGCCAACTTCTTTGTTTATTGCTGTTCCTGATTTGCTTTATTGGCATATCTAATTCTCTAATTATCAAAATATTCACCCCCCCCCCACAAATGGACTTATGGCAAACGCTGGTGTGTCTGAGCACGGGAGACACACAATTGGAAATTGGCTTGAGTATCAACCATCTGCCATGAAACTAAACAGGCTAGTTTATCTAATCTCTACAACGTAAACAACAGCATGCCTCATTTCTGCACTTGTGTTGGAGGACCACAATATTGGCGTTTCTCAAACCAACATATTCGGTCCTAATTATGGTTTAATTCACCTTGCGCGGCGCGCGGCGCGGCCCCGTGAACGCGGCGGGCTTTCAGGAGGGGATCCACCGCTATTAGGCCTCCAGCCAGAGCCAACAGATGCAGCGCGGTGACTCTGCATAACACTTAAATCTGCTTTAATTCCTAATAGGCTTGGCCTCGCGCGGCGCCGATGTTAACCAGTCGCTCCGTTGCACTTCCCTTTTCCACCCAAACGTGATCGGCTCCGTCACGTGCACGCGCGGCGCGATCATTCACAGATATCCACTCAACGATACACTGTCACGGCCAATCCATAGAGGGAGGAGAGCCCGCGTCTGTGGCCCCGAAAATGCACGATTTAAAACCAAGGCATCGATCTCCAAATGTAAAGCTCCTGTACTTCAGGTGCACATAATTGAATTCAGCATCATGGAGCCTCCAGCCATAAAATGGGGAAGGGGGGGGGGGGCAAAGAGAACGCCAGTGCACAGCAAACCACGCGGCAATCAATACGAAACAATTAAACACATTAACATCATCAGCAATGCACGGGCCTCCAGACGAACCATCATATGCCTTGTGAACTTGACGTTGATAGTAAGCCTGAGCTCTGAGATCTATTTCAATAGGCTACCACTTTCTCCACCTCTGCAGCAGAATATATATATATATGAAGAATCCACAGCTTTATGCGCACAGGCCATATCCAGCTCCCACAGCCCCAAATATAAAGCCCCTTTCTTTTTAAATATTGGCCTAAAGCTACAGCTTACCGCTGATACCCTGCTTTAACGTTAAACCTGCGTAACAGATAATTGCCTCACGTTTTTTTTCCCCCTCTCTCTGTCTCTCTCATGCTTCAGCAATGCAACTCTCCATAACGCACGACAGCGATTTACACACGCACACACACACACACACACACAGAAAGCATGAGCACACAAGCAAGTACGGACACATTAGGCACACATGACCGCCCCTAACCAAAAGACTAAAACAATAACTCAGTCTATTGTATCACATCTAGCTTTTGACCCCCAGAGCATCGATCGACAGATTTTCCTTGCAGAACAGAGCATGCTCTATTTACCCATGGCACCGCGGGGTTAAGTAGCCCAAAAGTTGCCATTATGAGACGCATCAAACGCACATGGGATTATTTCCTCCAAACTCGGCTAGTGCATTGTCTCTGAGAGTCCCAGTGTGCCCAGGTGCCGCCTTATCGCCGGCTCACAAACACGCGTACACACAGACAGGGCCAAACACATCACACCGCGCGTACAACAAAGGCTGAGTTACTTACGTGATCTGCGAGGTTAGTCGATGACCCCGAGAGCTCTTCGTGATCTGATTTTGAGCTGCCATCCCGTTCGTCAATTACTAGATCTATTGGCATTTTTCCTTTCAAACAACTGATGTACCGGTGGCAAAAATTGTCGCAGAGCTCGTGCACCTATGGACCAGGGGGAAGAAAAAAACAAAACAAAATTCAGGATGGGGGGGGAAAGGCTCCAGCCGGTCCAAGAATAACTCCAATTAGGGGGCATTATCGGCGGCGAGGAAACAATGGTGAAATTGTTGCAGTGCTTATTATTCTCAGGAGCCCGGAGCAACAAGTTGAACGACAAATATATGAAGAGCATGCCGTTAAACTGGCGAAATAATGAGCAGCTGAAACTAAATCTGCGGATCAATAACAATGTGCAAGGCGAGCAAACGGGGCTGATCAATAGTCACTCCAGCTGCACAAATAGTGGGCTAAATAAAATTGCATATTTTTATGAAAATGCAAAAACCTGAAACTTAACCCCCCTCAGTGCACGGCAGTTTATTTTTAAACGCATGCCAATAAACAAAGCACTGCACTAATGACAGCTAATAATATCGATGCCATTTAAATACGGGGTGATAATGCAGGTGGCATCCCGAGTTTAGCACAGGTCAGTGGAGCGCAGAGATTTGCATTATTTACCTTTTCTAATTCCAAGAGGTGAAAGCGTAATACTTGTATGGCTTGTATCATCTGAAAAGTAAAGAAAACAAACACAAATCAATCGATATATATATATAAATATATATATTTTTTACAAGCGTGTAAGATTCTAATTATGTGATTATTCATTCTTTATGACTATGCACTATGCAGTCAGGCTGGAATAACTCTTTTTTTTTACAAGAAAAGAAAGCTGCATATATCAATCTACTATGTCATTACACAGTGCATGGTCAGCTGGGTCAGAGTGTGTGTGTGTGTGGGGGGGGGGGGGTGACTGAACAATGACAGCGGCGATTGTGGTCGCACGGTTTGACTTCAGAAGTGATCTGACATCTGTGCGGAAGTTTGAATCATATGTTCACTCATTGACAGTGTGATGCTGCGGACAGTCCAGAGTATGGAGCCCCTAAAAAACAAGGCTAGAGGAGCACAGGCGCAGCGGAGGCGCGCGTATGGGGAGGCGGAGGGGTCAAAGTGTGCGCTTACCAAATTGTCCAACTCTGGATTTGATGAAAATAAAGGTTTTTCTGCACGGACCTGAAACAGCACAGCAAACGTCAAAGTTAGTTTGGTATGAAACAGTGCGGCGTGTGTGTGAGCGTGTGTGTGTGTGTGTGTGTGTGTGTGTTTTCAAACAGGCATTGTAACGATAATGCAACTCCACATTTTATAAAAGGGCAAAACGTTTGCATTAAGGATACATTTTGCAGATTTACTAAAATATATATATAAATTTTTTTTGTGCAAATATTATGAAGCAGACAGGAAGAAAACAGAGATGGGCCACGAGGCAGCCATAACATCCCACATATTTTATATATATATATATATATCTATATTTTTTTTAATATTTAAAAATTAACCTGTTTGGCAAAGACTGCAATGTCCTCATTGAAGGAGTCTGAGGAGCAGACGTCGCCGCCTGCTACGCCGGGCTCCCTCGGAGTACACGTCGCCAGCTCGCACTTCTCAAAAACCAGCGCGAGCAGTGGGAATAAAGGGTGACTGCAAGAAGGGAAACACAGGCTGAGCACCAGCGGCACACTGCAAAAAATGTCTAATCCACCTGGATATGTGTCCTCACGCTGGCCCTAAAACGATCACTTCTCCTAAAGCAAATTGAATATATATATATATATTGGGCAGTTAAATGTGACAATTTAATTTATTTCTCGCTGTTTAGTTTGTAGACACTTCTCTGACTTTATCTTAAGTGGACGCATCTTAAAATCAAGCTGGAAACAACTAAACACGGTGCGACTGGATTGGAGACGATTAATATTAGAGGCTGTGAGAGATGAGTTTGGGGGGGGGAAGACTAAACAGCGCATATGGCTTATTTTAATTCCTAGTTTTGAGATAATCCCGGATTATAGATTCCGTTGGACATGAATCGACTGACATTTCTTGCAGTGCAAACTATAAACGATAGAGAAGTCAACAAAACTTCGCAAAAAAACAAGCCTGACGCACACGATACTGTTTAAGGATTTGAAGAGAATTTAAGAGCACACTTTGCAAAAATATAAAGTAATTAAATAATAATTTTGCAGAGCTTCGCCACAGTCGTACTGAGGCGATGAGGACGTATGTATTTCTTCCACAATAGGTCTATAGTTCTAACAGCAACACAGAGGTGAATAAAATAAAAATGTTGACTCTAACTTCAAGTTTTATAACAACATGGTCACGGAAAGAATTTACAAACTAAATTATAATTTTAAGGAAAAGTAAAACACTGCTTCTACAACTTAACCTCATACAACTGGCATACGTTTCCTAATTTATAGAATTTATATTTGTGCGAAAATGAAAGGTAATCTGTATCCCACATTGTGACAATGTGAGTATAAGAGATGAAGTGGAATTACTCTGCTACATCCCAGATTATAATGATACGATGTGGATTATAGCACTTTCTGTGTGTAAGTGTAATTGAGAAATATCTGAAAATAACACTGTTCGAGAATGATCTCACAGCAGTAGAATTATAAAGACGCACGGTACTTTCTAACGCGCTGTGTGTGTGTGTGTGTGTGCAAACAGCGTTTGGGGAAAAAAACTAACAAGTTTCTGCACGTATCAACAAAAACGTTTAAATGACTCAAGACTATTTACGATTGGAGAAATAATCGTGCTTTGTAATATTAACGCAAGCTTTGTAACACGGGGGCATTTGTTGTGATGTTGGAAAGAGTTTTCTTTTCCTTTTTTCTTTTTTTTATCGTGCTTCCATTCAGTCTGTGACTTTGAAGCACAGACAGCCTCCGCATTATTTTATAGCTTGTATTTCAAGGCTCGAGGCTTAACTCTTACCCACTGCAGCCCTGCCGATGCGTTCTACAATGCGTATAAAATTACACATCAACAAAACTCCCCTGGCCGACAATAGAGCGCCGAAATCGCGGTCCATCCTGCAC
The DNA here is from genome assembly GCA_016785305.1 of Colistium nudipinnis. Taxonomy (NCBI): domain Eukaryota; kingdom Metazoa; phylum Chordata; class Actinopteri; order Pleuronectiformes; family Rhombosoleidae; genus Colistium; species Colistium nudipinnis. The sequence continues at coordinate 131,320 of JAFBJU010000279.1, read as the reverse complement.
GAAACACTATTTAAATGTAGTGGTGGGAGAGAAACTCCCGAGTACACAACGTTGTAGGAAAAGCCAGGAAAAAAAAACTTAGTAAAATAGGATCTATAATATATGTACAGGCGTATTTGGGTACGTGCAGACCTTACCCGTAAATTTGATCCTTATCCCTCTTTAAAACGTCGTTGACAGCAGAGCCCATGCTGCTGGGCATAACGTTTGGATGGGGAGCGTGAGCTCCGTAGTGCTGGCTGGCGTGCAGCGGCGGTCCGTGGTTCAGGTGGTGGACCTGGGGAAGCGGCCGGGGACCATGCGGGTCCCCGTACATCGACGCTGGGACGTCCATCCCACCGTAGTGGGCCAGCTCATCGTACTGGGGAATACACAAATCAGAGCAAAAGTCAGCGGGCTGCCCGGTTACTTTTTTGTAAATAAGTGTGAAAAGAATAATAATAATAATAATAAAAAAAACAGCAAAGAAAGAAAACACACACATGCCGTCTCATTATGTCTAAACGCAAAGGAGGAAAAACTAAGAAGCTCTAGCTGTGTTGAAAATGCGCTGCAGGCAGGGCAAAAATAGACTCCTTTAGTGCAAATGTTAGACGGTTTGTCATTACCAAAAACATTATAACTTAGATGCTCCCCCGAAAGAGAGTTTGGCGAGTGCGGAGAGCGAATTAGTTTGGAGTTGTCCTGTGAGAGTGCTCCACGGCAGTGGTGGAGGCTGTGCGTAAAGGCAGAGGCTGTCACTCTGCGCGAGGAGTAAGGGCGCAGCGAGAAAAAAAAGTCAAATATAGCGGCTTTGATATGAATACTTTGTAAATTTGCCACCACCCGACGAGGGGTTAGCGATACGCGGGGGCCTGCCTACAGTGGGTTTGAACAGGTACGCGTAGGAGATTTAAAACCTACCCTTTGCGCCATCAGGCTGCGCTCCAATAAACTCCTGAATCTGTCGTATATTTAATATCCCAGTCCCGGTTAGAAAAAGTGATTTAGTGGCAGGGTTCCGTTTTCAACCAACTTTGCGAATTCGCCTATTCGCCAGTGTGGTTCAGTTGGAGCCGTAGCATCGGAGAGTTTTGCAATTTTTTCTTGTTTTCCCTCTTTCCTCGGCCAAAAAAAGGGAAAATGCGCCAAAGTGAAGGTTACAATCGGCCCATCAACAACCTGCATGTAACTAAACTGTCGTGTCTCATGGCTTTTTGCCACTCCAGCTGTCAATCAAAGCCAGAGGTTGTCAAGGTAATGAATGAATGACGGTTGGTGATGATGTTCAAGAGAAGGACGAATCTTTTTAGTCCGTTTTCATCCCGCAAGTCCGCGTCTCCTTTAATGCTTCCAGATCGCTATCTTGTTTTATTATCTCTGTAGAGCAGGAAAAAAAGGAGCAAAAAGCAGGAGAAGTGAAGAGATTGCGACTCGGATCTTTCCTTCCTTTCCCCCGTAGGTATTTCGTCTATCTGGCGAGACTGAGATGAGTGAGTGTCAGCGAGTGTTGGCAGGTTGGCTGCTAGCTTGCTTATAGAAACAGAGTCAGTTCGCAGCGCTGAGCGGTGGGCGAATGAAATGACGGATCCCGGAAGTAGTGGTGGCCATAGCCAGTCCTACAGCAGCTCCAGAAAAGAGAGAGGAGAGACCAAATCTTGTGATATGCAGAGTGTATGCGAGACACGGGGACGGCTTCAACTCCACAGTGAGGGGGAAACGCCAAACCAACACAGCTCCAACTCCCACCCAATTCCCGTTTCGCCGAGAAGAAACCTAAAGAAAAGCAGAGAAGGCTGAGAATGAGGAAGGGTTTTCTTTTTTTTTTTTTTTTTTTTTTTTTTTTTTTTTTTACCAGCGCGGACACTTGAGCGGCAACTGCTCCGAGTTACACTGACATCAAACTGACTAAAGCCAACAGTGTGATTTAATGCAAAAACATATAGTTCATTTTAAAGCAGAATTACGCAAAGCGCAGCAAACTTGTAGGCACGACAAAATGGCACGAAGACACAAACATGGGTTCATATTTGAGCAAGTTTTCATCTTTACAGTAGTGATAGAGGTAGAATAATATCTTAAAACATATCCAGTGATACACATTATCAGGACATCATATGCATGCATGATGCTTTGTTGTTTTCTTTTCTACTGTTATAAATCGGTGTGTTTGCGTAATACCTCCTAATCTTACAGCTAATTATGGCTTTGGTGATTTTTTAAAATGCAAATTAGAAAGCACCCAGCACCCCTCCAAGCCCTAGATGAACTTTTCCAAGAGGGAAAAAAAAAGTGGAGAAAGTAATTTTGTATGTTTCTTTCGTCCAATCCCCTCTCTTGATAGGAATCCGTGCCTTATACCTCAGAGTATAGTCAATTATCAAAGCTCCCCAAGATCATCAATCATGTGAGGAGATTGAAGTTTAGAGGAGGAGCAACGCTCCGGCCATCGATTGCACTGGAGCTCTTTTTGGAGTCTGAGCACTTTAACGCACAAAACAGAAGCAGGCCATCTATCCCCTTTAATATTTACCTCCATCAATGCTAATACGGCATCATGGCTGTATTGATAGGTTCTCACATGAAGGCTCCATTTATGGCTCCGTGACATTTTTGATGGTGGAAATTAATTATTCACAGGTTAGGATTAAAGTAGACACACGCTCAGGGAGATGGGCTGTGGCTGCCGTTGTGGGGAGTCAATAAAGTCTGCCAACAAACAAAATGCGGAGCAGTGTTGCTCGGGTTCGATTACAGAAAACGGCAGATTTGAAGAAAAAGGAAAAGCAGGACAAAATACTTAATACATGAAAACGTGACAACTGTTATGTTTGTTGGCATAAAGGGGGGAGGGAAGTGAAGCACTGCAGGGTTTGACAAACGGCTGTGTGGACATTTCGACGTGCAATACCCCGGGAAGGAGCTGCAGAGCGGTGCGCAGAGAGCCAAGGCATTCACCGTCTCCAAGTCTCTCCTACACTCTGTAAACACAACCCGCCCGGCAGAGCCTGCTATTGAAGACTGTTTCTTTCTTCTTCTTCTTTTTTTTAAATAACCTGTATACTTGTGGTTCACACTGATTTGTGCATTAACGCTTTCCATTTTTTTTTCGCTCATCCTCCTCTTCTGGACAACCCTGGTGAGTAGCACAAACCTTATAATGTCTCGTTGTAGTGGACCGCGCGTCCTTTCGCGTCGCAGTCAATGGAAAGTTTTTTTTTAGGCTGGACCATATGGAAAGAAAAAAACATTTAATAGACTTGCATATGCATGTTTAATCTCCAGTCAAATCGCGCAGTGCAATATCCTTGAAAAAAAAATGGCCAGGCGCTTGAGTGCAATTTAAACAAATTCCTCTGGACATTGAGGTCTTTACCATCATTTCTGCGCATTTATTGTGGAAATATGTGGTTTGCCCCCGAGGAGAGTGATGCAAATACCCGAAGAGCGTGTGAAAATAGCAGAGGCTAATTATGCGTGTCCAATGTACGGCTCCACAGAAACACAACCATCCCTGTGAAACTTCCAGCAACCGCGTCAGACGTGAAAGCCTTTTCTTTTGTGCACTATTTATTCGAGTAATTAATGGAGGCTATAAACACGAGACGCGATAATTAACAATATTTAGGCTGTAAAATAGGTTAATTTCGCTTATAATCCGCTTTTGCTGCGACATCACACAAGTCGGTGTTTAATTTTCTAATTTCATTTTAATCATCATTCACTCAGTGGTTAATTAAAATTAATTTCCCTCCCCATAAACAAGACCTGTGCCAACTTAAACTCCCCTGCTTATAACCAACCTGACCGCGTTGAAAAGCCAGATGATCCCAGGGAGGACACCTCACCATATGGACGTTAGACTCGTTTTTCTTTAAGTAGTGTTATGTTTTGTTGCAAGTGGCGTTCACTGCGTGGCCCTCTGCGCGTATATGAAAGAAAGATAGAATAAAATAAAATCAGGGGATGGCATTAACGGGCGGTACCATTTCATCTGGTGGTGTCAAATTGAGGTCAGTGCAGGGTTAAAGCTCTCGGTGCCCGTGTGGGACATGGCCAGCTGCGTTCGGATTCATTTGGTGGGGCAGAGGATCCATTTCAAGGAAAACACTAGTGGGACAATCAGCAGGCTAAAGATCCACCGCGTGTCACATCCTAAAGGTGCAGCCTGCGTGCCACCGAGCTCCAGCACTGAACTTCCCACTCCTCTGTTTACTCTTTGCAGGACTTACGACCCCCTTCTCCCCCTCTGATGCCCCTCGGGGCTCGGTGGTTCTCTCGCTCTCTCTCTCTCTCTGTTTTTTACAGACCCAAACACACGCACGTATACACACACAAGAGCCTGTTGCTAAATATGGGGAGAAATGCATTGTTGATTGAATTCCCTCGAAAAGATCACTGATATGAAGCGGGGCTTCAAATCCTCTTAGTGACCTTAAACACTCCTGGAGAAACAATCGGCGCGCAACCGCAGGGACAAATAAAATCGCCCTAATCTTGTTTGTAACTTTGTTCTTCTTCTGGCCCTCTTCAGTGGTTCAGATTATGTAAATTAGCAGAGCTAATGTATAGGGGCTGCTGAGATAAGACCGGATCATAGACTGGCTGCTGCTGCTGCTGCTGAGGCTAGGAAAGTAAGAATACAAAAAAAAAAAAACGTGCAGCTTGTCCACCCCCAGTTTTTGTAAACAGTTTCAAACATTGTTTAGTTTCTGCACTGAAGTGATGTAGTTTTGTGTTGCACCATGTTTTCCAACTGTGGACTGCAGAAGGCAACTAATTATATCCTATTAGTCATCGAGCATTTAATTGTCCCCATGTGCCATATTTTCCCGAGATTTTATTTATGTTTTTTTTTTATATATAATAATAATTTGGATCCTCTCACAGGGAGCATTAACTCAGTGCCCTGCATGTGAACTCTCTCTGACCCCACGAGTGAAATGTGACTATAGGGTTTCAGAAAGTGGAGTGAGCAACTCAAATACTTGTAAAAGTTTCGCGACTAACTGTAAATTCTTCAGCTCCAAAGCCTCATTTTCTCCTCCACCGATTCTCAGAGTCTGGTGTCAGAGGGTTAGTAAAGGGAGGAGGGAGAGAGTGACACAGAGATGGAGGGAGAGAGAGAGAGAGCGGGAGGGAGGAGGCCAGCACAGAACAGAACTGTGGCTCTCTCAGAGGGAAATGTGCGGCCCTCGAGCGACACCTGGCGGCCACAGAGGACCTGTTTTAGAAAGAAAAAGAAACGAGAAAAGGCCCATAAATTCTCAACGACCCAAATTTACACAAACATTAAACAACCACTTATATATTTTTTGAATCTCGTTTTGAATTTAAGATAGAAATGGCTCGCAATGTTTATGTATTTACTGGCAAGGGTGTGTCCACAAATTCGACACAAACTGATTAATCTCGTCACACTTGGTAATCTCACAAATCTGTGTCACACCGACCAGAAAAACGTGTATTTTACTGGTCGTGGTTGTTCCTTTATTTACGTAGACAAATTCCCGTTCAGATTTGTTAAACAGCTTTAAGATTTGGAACACGATTTAATTACAAATCCAAAAGCGTTCGTGAAAAAAACGAGTTTATCTATACAGCTATAACTTGGCCTAAATCAAACTCTAAAAACACGGTCGCCTGTTTTTGCCTTCATTTTACGAGTGTTAAAATCGGAACCAGTTTTAAAATCTGCTTTTATTTAAATGCGGTTTTGCACATGTGGTAATGGCGAAAATGACCAAATAAACCCACTAAGGCGTCAGATGCGAAACCTATATTATATATAAAAAAAATGAAAATAAATAAATTACTTGTTACATAGAAAACAGCGCGTTGTGAAAATGAAGATAATTTAAATGAAGTATTACCACAATAAATCATTTCAACTACGCCTGCCTTTAGGTGGATACAATTTCTTTGATAAAATGTAAATAATTTTCTTATTATTATTCCCGAACGAATTTCAGATCTTAAAGCTTTTTTTTGATTTTTTTTTCGGAGTTATAAAAAATAAGAAAAAAAATAATAAATACAAATCTTTACAATCTCGCTGGTTGTGGTAGCTGTTCGCTGTCTGCAGAGCCTCCGCTCTGCTCGGCTGTGACACCGTTTGAACAGGTCACCGCCGAGATTAGAGCTCGTCTTTAACGCCTGCACGGATACACCAAATGCTGATTTAATGAGCTTGCGTTGGCTGTTTGTCCCAGAATACCTGGTGTGCATGTGTTAGTAACGCCACACACTGTAATCCCCGTGTTTCCCCCTTAACACGTGGCTTTGGGGGGGGGGGGCTTTACCTGCAGATCTGTGCGACTGTGATTCCTTGTTCTTTATTATTATGTTTTATATCACTTAGATTGAACCGGTCCGAGCCTATAAGGCCCGTATCCAGCCACATTACCAGATGTAATTGAGAGAAGTTTAAGTGGAGGCCGGGAAACCGAGGAGTTAATAGCGGTGACCCTCTTGCTGTGCCTCTGTCGCTCATCATTTATCAGGCTTAAGGGGCTTAAACAGGCAGCGCAGACCCACCTTTTATTACATATCAAACCCTCGCTCCCTTATCTACATTATAGGAAATACATGCGTCGTTGCCTGTTATGCGGATTTGGAAATAGAAACATGTCCAATAAAGTCGCCCTCCTCCGCTGATCAGAGGAAATATGGCTTTAGGCGGTGCAGAGACAACCCCGGCGGTTTAAGCCTTTATTAAATTGTCTTAATTCCCCCTCTCCACTTTGAAATGAATATAAATTCCCACTCTTGTGTTTGTCCAGTCAGTGCGGAAGAAGGAAGGAGGGGGAAAGAGAGGGGGGGGGCTGGGGTGTGGAGTGGAAGTGTGGAGGGTTTCATGGTCCCAATATGATTAAAAAGTGGCAAAAAAAATGGCAAAGAGTTTGCCTCGGAAATAACGAGAGCCCGAAATAATGCAAGTGTCAGAGGAATTCAGCACGACTGTAAAAATAATATATAACTATCTATTTATAATAGGGGAAAAAAATAGATACTAGCTCGTGCTGAAGAATAAACATATCTGCACAAACGAGAGCTGCTTTCTTCGTCTACCAAAAAAAAAAAAAAAGGTGTGGAAAAAGAACAAAAAGGCTTCCTAGTGTCAGAGGAATTCAGCACGACTGTAAAAATAATATATAACTATCTATTTATAATAGGGGAAAAAAATAGATACTAGCTCGTGCTGAAGAATAAACATATCTGCACAAACGAGAGCTGCTTTCTTCGTCTACCAAAAAAAAAAAAAAGGTGTGGAAAAAGAACAAAAAGGCTTCCTTGTGAAAAGTTACGTTTATATTTAGCGCGTCTTCCATTTTTGTTTTTCTTTTTTTTTCTTTCTAGTCTCTACACTTGTCACTCTCCTTTATTTATAGCCTTAATGAATTGCGTGTCCTTTAGAGGCAGACCATAAAAACAGCTGCTGAGTCTTTCTCGAGTCTGTGCAGTTTCAACCTAAAACCCTCTCTCTCTCTCTCTCTCTCTCTCTCTCGTTACGGTCAGACATCTTATTCTTATATTTGGAGCGATAAAAAAAAAAACCCACGCTTTTATTCGATATTTGGCTTACGGTGGTGTGAGATTTTATTCTTTTATTTATTGGCATTTTTTTTTCTGTCAGAGGAAATGCTGGCACACAGGCTTTCAGGGGGGAAAACTTCGGGGCCATGCCTAAGTTGTCTGCTTGATTCCTCCAAGGAGAGCTCAGTCAGTCAGCCTGAACGCAGCTGCATGCACGTGGAGTGACGGATTTTGATATTCTAGTCACACAACAGAGTAAACACCGCTCTCCTGTTCAATAAACATCATTGACAAGGGTCCCATATCCAGCCATTAGACATTCTCAGCCTAACCCCATCAAGTGTACGCAGACGTTTTTATTTTACTAAGAGGAAAACGTGGCAAGAATTCCTTTTGTAATGTTGTTGTTGTTGTTGTTGTTGTTGTTTATCATTAAGTTGTGTGTTTATATTTAAGACTACTTCGTCTACACGTTTTAACACGTCAATTTTACTGTCATTTTGAACCTCTACTGATTATTTACGAGTTGATGCTTGAAAGTAATTGCATTAAAAAAAAAAAAAATTAACAACCTTTTGCTTTTGTCTTCTGTTATTTGAGGAAATTGTGTGTCTCTGCTTGACTGTTGAATTGAATTATTTCTTCCTCTCTCACACACCCAGCACCCACCCACCCACACACACGCACAACACAATCAACTATTCATTTGAGCTATAATAATCTTGAACCTTCCTTATGATTTTCTGTAGTAACCCTCACTGTCTGACCATGGGCTCTCTCTCTCTCTCTCTTGGCAGCACAGGACAGTCCACGCACACGCACACCCACAGTGCTGATCGTTTAGCAACAGACGACACTTGTTTTACGCGACACATGTGCCCATGCCTCCATTGGTTTGAAATGTGCACCGAAAACAAGGCAGGTAAACAAATGCCGAATTTGTTTTTGTCCGTCCGCTTTTTCCTCCCCTTTCCGTGTGTTCCCATTTCCATCTCCTCTCCGATACCCACGGCCCAGCTCCCCCCCGCCCAACTCCTCCCTCCCTCCCTCCCTCCCTCCTTTCGGGTTCTGCAGGAGTTCACATGATCAAGCGAGGCACCCAGGTAATTACCTGGCATTGTCAAATAAAGCGACCACTGATTCAAATGAGTAGTGAAGTATCAAAGAGCAGCGTTGCCTTTGCAGCCACGACTGATCCACACAGGAGACAGAGAGGAGATCTGAGAGCTCGGGGGACCTGCAGAGAGGCAACGTCAACATTCAGCCTTCCTTTCCTCGATAAATATCACCGATAGGACTCACAGAGCCCAACATGCCCAGGTTCACCAGTGACAGCATATTTATTCCTATTACATATCCTTCTTGTCCATTATCATCCCGCGGTATTCTTTAAAGTGGCCGCAGCGCAGCTTTAACAAGGACGGTTTTATGATATTCCCAGACCTTCCTGATGTGCTTCCTGCTGAGTCTCTCTCAAAGGTCAAAGGTTGGAAAATTCATTCAAATGCGATGGGGCTGTCACAGTGGGAGCAGTCAGGCCAACGTGGCTGATCTTCTGTTCCAGCATGTATTCTCTACTTATGGATCCAACACAAATGGAGGTATAAAAACAAGGCCAAGCCGCCGTGATTAAAACTGAATGGCGCATTGACGTCTGGCAGAGCCAAAGTCCTGTGCCCTCAGCCTGATTAACTCGGATACCTGCAAGAATATGTGATCCTTTGTGAAGCTGTCATTTTATTTGGCTCTCGCCAAAAGTTGCACCAACTCTTTTTGAATCCCCAGGCGCGCAGGCCTTCTCTCCCCGCGCGCCGCCCCATTCGGCTTTTGCGACATAATTTAATAAGCTGTGTAATTCCTTTTCCTGCTGAGTAATGATGTTTTGATTCCAGCAGGGCTGACAACGAGACCTTTGACACAATAAGTGGAAGGTGAGCTCAATGAGCAATGTCACTGCTCTGGCAACAACACCCGAGAAACCTCTTTTCTGCTCCCTTTCGCGTTCAAACTAGACAAGCGGCGTCCTGGGATTTCAGTTCGGCGCAGAGAGAGTACCTGTAATTTGACTTGCCACGTCTAAATGGAAGTTGAATAGGTTACATTGTGCGACAACAAATAAAATGCTCCTATCGCTTTAGTGAGTGTTTTTCGTGGTTGCAGGCGAAATAGGTTTGGTGACGATGTCTGAGTGTTTAATGCTATAAACACACAGACTTCCCTCCCTCTGGCGTACGGGAGGCTCCCAGGGACACTTTGCATGTAAATATTCATGGCGTGATGGGATGGGCTATTAATTATTAAGCACAGCAAAGAAGTGTAATACTTCAGCATTTAGCACATGAATCTTATTTTTTATTTGCTTCACCTGAGGAGGAACATTTCGAGGTGAAACCAGACATTTTTCACAGGAGGGCTGAAAGGCTTTGGAGAGATAAAGAGTAATTCCCAAACAGGACATGAGCAATGTGGAAAGGAATACATACATATATAAGTGTGACCAGTGTGAAGTGAAAAATGTGTCTCCCCTTTTGATTTTCTCAGGGGATAAAGTGGAACTTTTACTGTTGAACTTTCCAGCTTCCCTACTTCGGCTGCAGCTCTTTCCTCTGCGCAGATTTGCGGCCTGTGGTCGGTGACAGACTGTCACGCCGTGACGGGGCTGGAGTGGGGGCCACCGGCGAGTGGTGGCCAGATGCCCATACTTGAGCTTTACACTCCGGACATTTGACAACTGAGGACAGAAGAGGTCCTATACGGCTGCAAAGTTAGACAGTGCTACGAGCGAGGAACAAGGGAAAGAAAAGAAGGAATTGTATACCTTATATGGACACTGACAGTCTTTTAAAGAGGAAATGTTTATTTCCGAGGGATAAAAGATGCATTAAGCAATATTTTGTTCCTTTGCTTTAGCTCTCCCTCTGAGGCATGTCTGAAAGTTGCAGATATATATAAAACACAAAAGACTTTCCAGCAATGAGCAGAAGACATAAAAAAAATGTTGACCCAGATTTGATGTGTGGTGTCTGAGAGTTCACATCCCACTGTGCCACTGACAGAAATGAACCAGCCATCTGCATCATATGCGTCGACGGGAGTCGAAATCGAAAAGGACACCTCCGTCCTGTATGATTCCTCCATCCCCGCAATCCAATTCATTTGTGCCCCGAAATGCTCGGTATCGTCTGAGTGGAATTGAATTAACAATTTCCCCTTGCTGATTCGGTCTCTTAAAACCCTCATTACACGGAAGCGTTGTATATATTATCAAATCCCTTAGAGGAATACGAACAAGGAGTCTGTGTTCATCCTATCATTGCCCAGTTGTAATATTATAATCAATTAGCATGGATGATAATTGTCCCATCTCTCACTTGCTCATTAACCCTGGAAATATAAATGGGACAAACCAATGCGCCATTTTTTTCCGCCCCCCCCCCCCACCCCGAGCGCGGGCTTTAGTTAACGTGGATGGTTTCTGCAGCGGGGTCCTCAATATGTATGAGCCACATCAAAGAGCAGAGATAGAAATGAGGCCTGCGCAAAAAGCGGAACACGTTTCAGATCCAGAATATGCAAATGCACCGAGTTCTTGTTGAACTCCGGTGTTTGCATAACATCGGTTGACACAGTATGCGAGAGCTTTTCTGTGCCGCTTGTGTACAGACTACAAAACACACTGTCCTTTGGGATATTTTAGTTGACGAAAGGCACACTCGGAGCACCGCATAAAGACACAGAGTTCTTCCAATTTGCCACAGCTTAAAGGCGCCCCGAAATTACATGATTTTGTGCAGAGTGGGGCGCGTGTTTAATGTGAGTTGATGGCTATCGCATGAATTTTTATGGGGTTGGTCCGTAGGAGTCAGAAAGTAGATTTTACGGACTACTGCTGGAGCTGATATGCCGATGACTGTTCGCAGTGGCTGCAGGCAACAATCAAACACTCAACAGAGTGACACAAATGAGTGTTTGACTGTGCACCTGAGTGTCCAGATAAATTCCACCTCATGTTTACCCTCCTTCATCAGCCTCCTTCGTTTATTGCACGAAGCCAAATGGATTTATGAAACCCCCCAAAAAGGCCGAAAATGGCAGCCAACTTTTCTTTCCTTTTTGCCCCGCGCTCCTTTGTTCTGCGCTGTTGTCAAATTTTGAAATGTCATACTATTCCTCACCTGACTCCGTCTGTAGAAAACACATCCGGCGTTCTCCTTTAATATTCACTGGTTGTTAATTATTTAAGGTATGTATTTGAATTATAAATATACTAGTTATACAGAAGTAGGCAAAGCAGGCATATAGCCTGAGGCTAAATTCCTCCATTACCCATTATTTTCCAGTCTGCCGTCTCCATATGCCTGCCTCCTATTCCTATGTCATCTCCAAAAAACACTGAGGCATTCCTTTGTACTTACACCACCCCTCCCCACTTTGGCCACCCGAAGAAAAAAAAAAAAAATCTCCCCCCTCCCATACATATGTGTGTTGCCTCCTTGAAGTAGGATGTCACACTTGTCTTAAATATAATGAATCACCATCTTCAAGGCATCCCTGGATCCCAAACACTCCCCACAGAAACCTGCCTAGTCCTCCCCCGTTTCCAGCCTTCCCCACATGTCACAAATCATCCGTTGTGGAGGGCTCTCCACTAAATCATTAACATTGTCAGAAAATGACTGGGCCGAGAATGGGGAGAGCCCAGAGATGCGGCAGAGGCGCGTGTGCGTGTGAAGGGAATATAGAACGGTAAACAAAGAGACGCAGCCCCTATACCCGCTCTTGCCTTTTCCTCCTCGCCATCCCCCTTAGCCTCCCCGTGGTTTTTTTCTTACTTTTTTTTATTTTTATTTCTATCTTTCTCTCCGGTTTCACGGGATTTTTTTCTGAACCACCAGGAGGAAGTACAGTGTGAAGGCAAAGTAAAGAAACTGTCAGGGAAGTTTTAACAACTCGCGTGAAATTCTGAACCCCTTTTCTCCAAACTGCCGCGGAGTTTTCCCTTTCTCCATGGGGTTCGTCTCAAAAGCCCTTTGTGATAAACACATATGAAGAGCCGTACAGTGAAATGGAGGAGATTAAGTCTCTGGGCCCTTTCGATAACAGGTATTCGAGTCCACCGTGGAAAAGATATGATTCCCTTTACTTACTTTCTTACGGAGAGATGATTATCCTGTCATGCAGTATTATGGTTTGTTGCCCATGCGCGGCATGTCTTAAAATGCAAGCGCCGCGTGCGATGCCGCTTATCTTTAATGCTATAGCCGCACTTATATCTTACGCACACACTCCTACCTATGCGATCATCCATCAAGAGGATTGCTAATTTTCCTTCAAGTTCCGTGGCTCTCTTGAGAATCTAAAGGATGATTGATAATAGATGAAGGAAAAGCACAGTGCGACTGTTTTTAACCTTGCCCAAGTCATTAATCCGCTTTATACCCATGAAGGTAGTAAAGGAGACAATGAATTAGTCATTAAAGCACAGGTCAGTTTATTAGAAGTCCTGATTGAACTGTAAAATGACTTCTCCCCGGCTTTCGGGGTGGACGGAGGAATCTGCAAAAAACAGGGGTGGGGGGGGGGGCGAGGGAAAGGAGCTGAGGGGAAGCAGGCAGAGGGATTCCTGCAAGAGTGCATTTTTCTCTTGAAGAAAATGACAGAGGGCTCTATCGGCAGCTGACAAGCTAACAGCTAATTAGCGCACGCCGCGTATCTCTGCTCGAGGATCATTCGAAAAAATGATGAAAGCACCGAAATGAAGCCGGCGTGACGGACGAGGAGAGAAAGAACACGAGACGCACCTACACGTGCGGTATAAACACAGGGGGAACCGGCAGTGAGCTTTTATGGGGGTCACCGGGTCGCCGTGTTCCTCTGTTGCCGCGCGCTGCTGCCGTCGCGAGCGCCGGTTTACGAGTGTCACCATTTATTCAAGTCATGTGGTCAGTGGCCCCGCTCCACCACGAAAAAAATAAAGCTAAAAACGTGGTGCTCCTGCAAGCGATGCTAAAACAGTGGATTGTCTGTTGCGCGAGTCCTTGCTTTTCGAGTTTTGCACGTTATGAAACGTTGGGTTTCATGTCAGGAAACGTGAAAACGAATTCAAATAAAATATCAAAATAATGCATCATCGTTTCACTGCTCGCGTTAATGTTCTGAAATGGCTCCGCGTGCACAGGAGCCATGTTTAAGAGTTGCCTCTTGTAAACACATTCTCCCGCTCCCAGTAAACACACAGCCCAGTTATGAGAAACCAGAGTGTGACAGCTGAGATAGGCCATTATTAGCCCGGCATCCTCGCTCGTGTAAACATCTTACTCCATTAAACGGCGATGTTGTGGCCCCGTGTAAACTCGGTCGCCACGGCAGCAAACAGGATATTGTTTATTTAGGTAAACATGGGTGTTTGCGAATGGGATATGGAGATCAATATAAACAGCCCGTCCTAAATATGACCCAATCGGGGAATGTGCTGCGTGATCACCATACCTCATTCGCAGCAGCGTGTCAGGTGGGTTTTGAAATTCTCTTTGAGAGAAAAAATATTATCGTTTTTTATTCTGTATCCCGCTGGAGCCGTGAGAGGGCTGATCGCGTGAACCGGGAAGGCCACAGTGGGTGGAGCGAGTGGGGCTCCACTCTTTCTTGTTTTGTCTATGCCACGGGAAGTGGCGTGCGCCACGGTCAGGAATGCTTGAATCCGCCTCACCAGGTGCTCCGTGTGCGTGGGCACACGGCCTCGACTCACGCCGCTGTGATTTCTTGTTTACGGTCGCGTCTCGAGACTGTCAACCCGGTCCGTCTCACTCCCTGACTAAATGGAACTTTCATTTCCTGCTTTGTAAATGAGTCCCCCCCTCCCACCCTGCTTTTGTTTCATATTTAGTTATTCAGTTTATGTGACAGGGACAATGCACATTAATCCACATCTCGGCTTTCACATCACTGTAAATGTGTCAGAACCTCTCTCCCTCCAACCCCCCAACCCCGCCCCCCCCCCTCCCTCCCTCCCCCCCCCCCCCCCCCCCCCCCCCCCCCCCCCCCCCCCTCCCTCCCCCATCTCCTTCCCTCACTGTGCGGTGGCCTCGGCGTAACTCCAATCAGCAAATCAGCACCGTAACTCTAATGGGTGCAATTGCTTATGAGGGGAATCTGTTTCCGACGGTGGGCCCGATGATTAATGCCCAGTGACCACGCATCTTTCCTCCAGGAGCTTTGCCGGGCCACGCCAGCTGCGCCACGCCACCTTCTCAAAGATGGCCCCCTCTCCCTTTGAGAAGCTGACATCCCACGGGGAGAAGGATGACCTGGAGATGCTTTCCGAGGATCTGCCTTGGAAATCCCGGCGACTCGAGGGTTTGCGATGGCCCAGCCCTGATTTTCAATGGTGAAATACTGTCCTTATTTCATGTTTGTTGTATGAATTAAAATTTAAATGAGCAACTTGACCAGCGGACACAAAAAAGACAATGTACAGCTTTTATTTCAGTGGCGTAATGGCCATTTGTGTCCCCTGTCCGGTCCCCTGTCTCTCCTGTAGCTCCGCCCCCTGTCCTCCAATCAGATGAACAACGAGGAACACCTGGAGGAGAAGAGTTTCAAATCTCCTGCGACAAGAAGGAGCCAGAATGGGGAAGCTGTTGGTGTGGGGGACTGGATAAAGTAGAAGTGGGATGCAGCTAAGAAGTAAGCCACATTTCTGTTAATCAATGACAACATAATGCTACATACATGACATATATTACACGGCAAAACAAGAGATTTCGCCAATATATGGTGGAAATGAGTTTTCTGGTACATCTGGTGTACTGGGCCACTGTGAACACTTCAGCATTTTCTTCTTTGGTTGGATTATTTCAAATCAGATATTACTTCCCAAGCTGTACGATGTTTACCACATTTTTTAACTTTCCAAGAGGACCAAAGATTGAGGTGTCTCACGTCAGGGACTCCGGGCCTCTTGCCTCAGCTGTTCCGCTCTTTGCATTTCATCGTGGGTGTACGTTTCACCAGACTCCTGTTAACGCTGAAAGATTTCTCACAACTACCAGGCATTAATGAATGTCTCATTAATGCAACACGAAATTTACCATTGTGTGGACAATTGTTTTAAACATGTAAGATGATCGTACGGGCACTTAACTGCAGTGCAGTCTGCTGTTTAAAAAAAAAAAAAAAAAAAAAATAGCCATGCATCATCTGCAATAAAAGTGTCTCCGATGTGTATGAATCCCTTCCTACTGCAGCTAGTGTGTCCTGGCTGCATAGCACGTGATGAGTCGAGATTAATAAGGAACTATTCGTCTCCATACTTCACACCTCAGGAGAATTCCTTATCCACCATAACCATTCTGTAAATTGCATTACACAGACCCTGAAGCACTTATCCTTGGTTTGTAAGGCTCCAATGTAACATGCGCCATTATCAAAGAATTTCTACCTAACGACCCAGCTAACCCGAAAACGCTCCTCTTCTCATTCCGAGCTCGCAGATGAGCTGGGACCCCACTGAGCCAATGAGCTTCGACAAAAGCGACTTGATTGCCAGGGTTCTAGCGTCAATGATCCCAGAATAACAAGGAGCATATTGTACCGTCAGCACAGGGGCTGTAGAGCCAGGCCCCCCCCCCCCCCCCCCCGGCCGGGGGGGGTGGAGCCGGGCCCCCCCCCCCCCCCCCACCTCCCTCACTGATGGCCATAATGACATCATGATCTGGCAATACAGGTAAATCTGTGGCCACGCGCACAGACAGGGGAGTGTGGAGAGGAAGTAATCACAAGGAAGAAAATGTGTGAAATAAGAATTGTAACACTAGCCACAGTCGTATTATAGTTGAGTGGAAAATCTGGTCCCACACACACACACACACACATACACAAAGTTAAAGCATCGGTTATAAGTAACAACTCTTTGTCATTTTACCCAACCCGAATATTGACATCACGAGTGATTAATACCAAAAGATGAACGACCATAAATGGGCTTTGGCTTTGTGTCTGAGATGCAAACAGTACAGTATCATCTTGCACGCGAGTCATTATCACACTGAGACCACTGACACGGCAATGCATCCCTGTCAATATTTTGAGTGGCGCTGCAGCTCTCTGCGCAACTCTATATGGAGCGATTTGACACTCCTAATAATTGCGGCTGACTTTTATATCGAGCATGGAGAAAAAAAAATCAATTTCTTTTAATTTCTTGTGCAAAGACACCTCGTCAGACCGTCCCCGTCAGATGCCACAGATGTGGAAAATGAGTGAAAGGGTTGGCGGAGGAAAAAATATACGCTTATTTTCATTATTAAGATATGATTGACACCCAAGCAGAAGAACAGTCGTAATGCATTGTGCATTTTCTTTTCTTTTTTAATTCACGGCAGTTTTTTTAATCACAACACATGACATCTGTCACACGGAGGCCTCTGATGTGAGTGAGATGGGGAAAAAAAAACACACACACGTGCCTCTATTTGTGGTGCATGCATAACAGGGTGTTAATATATGGCTTCACGCATGGGACACGTACACGTGCAACCGCCTGCGCGTGTGCGTCCTGTGTTGTGTCCGCAATGGTAACACAATGCACATCCACCTGGGTTTCGACAGCGATAGTACAAAGGAAAGGGTAGCGCCATCCCTGCTTTACATATCCGCCTGTCTGCTACCACCACTCATAAGCTCAGTCCCTGTCGCTAACCGCCTTGGGAGTTCAGATAATGTTCCTGGGCTGGCAGAAGACAGGTTGATAGCTGTCAGGGACAGGAACAGAATAAATGACGGGGTTTCATCGGGGGGCGCCTCGGAGGCGCATTAGGGACCCTCCGGATCCCCAGTCCCCAAACAGGAGGATGAAGAATCATTTTGTCACCAAGGCGCGGGGTCGCCCCATCACTGTCTAATGCGTGCCTTGATTAATCGCGGGCATGGATCAACGTGATGTCCTTTTTCAGGGGAGATGCTTAATCGCCTCCGCCATCCAGCTCATCCACTGCCCTTAATGATTGTGTGCATCTGCTTTTCTTTTTTTCTTTTTTTTTAACAGACACTTGGCTAGCCTGGTGGACTGTGGCCTAGCAGGACGGGACCCCCCGTCAACCGCCTTCACCCGCCGAGAGCTTACCCTCTGCAGACACCTTTACCTCCCCCTTACCGTGAGTATGTGGATAAATGGGTCCGGCTTCATTGCCCGTGGCCCTGTGTTTATATTCACGGCAGAATGTCTGCAAGTGGTAATGTATGTAGATTTCATTTCTGATGAGTGATTATTTGACTGCTCATTTTGCCCAAGATTTATGGCACATTCTCTATCTCCTGACTGCAGTGCCAGTGTTATCTTTAATAAAAGAGATGAGGACATTAATCAGGTTTTGTTGGCGGCCCTTACCAAGACATTAAATGTATTGTATGGGGTAAGTAAACACGCTTCACATCCTCCTCTCTCCAAGAGGAGGGGGGAGAGAGAGAGAGAGAGAGTGAAGGAAGGAGCGAAAGGAAAGGAGGGAGAAAAAAAAAAAAGCCTCATTATATTTATCATAATTTCACATCTGCTGTTTTTGAAGCAATGTACCATGAGCCCATAAAGTGTATTACAACTGTGCATAAATTCAACTGATTTGTGGCTGGAGTAGCTAATTCCTTGAGTACATTTTAGAAAAACAAGCACTGAGCCCTGAAATTGCAATTCCATAAAGGCTTTAAATTACTGAGTACAGAATCAAGAACTCGCCTGATGTGCCGCGCATGGTGACCGTGTTATGGGGGAACGCGGCGCTTCCCCGAGATGGAGACAATAAAACCTGAGATGAGTGAGCCATATACTCAAACAAAATACAGGGAGAGAAGATGGGCTGGCTGTACGTGACGAGTGACTGTTGTACCACTGCATCTCATTTTACCCTTTTAGCCAGGAGGATGCATTTGAGAGGACACATGCACCCCCCCCCCTCAGACACACACACACACACACACATACATGACATCCATCTCTCTTTGCTTCATCACTGTGGAAGAGTTAGTGGGTAGATGCCGGCGCCGCATACAAAACCTCCTCACTCAGCGGCGGTTAAAATTATATGAATCTCATCATTAGCAGAGGATGGAGAATGTACACTGTGGGGTCGTGCATTGCGAGGACAGATAAAAGTAAGAAAGGAGCGACACACTTTGTGCGTTCTCTGTTCATTCGTTAATTTCCCAGAATCAATAAGACGCACACGCAAACCTATGGGAAATGTATGCCCTCCGCTCCAAATGACTCGCCCACATTTGATGCAAAGCCTTATTTTGTTATCATGCAAACTTTAGGGTGTCACATTGGCTCAGACCATATTAATATTTCATGTCACTCTTTCCAGTCACACTCTCTCTCTCTCTTCCTCTCTGTCTCCCGTCCCTCATTCACTTCCACCCCACGGCCCCTCTCTCTCTATCCTCCTTTGCCGTCTCTCACCTCCCTGCGTTTCTTCCTCTTCTATCTAGAGTCATTTGGCATCGGCATGAACAAGATTTTCATATCAGGTAAATGAATATCTTTATCACAGAGGCGGGATGCTCGGGGAGTTGGAGAAAATAATCACACAAAGCAAACAGTCCTGGGGAAACAGAGAGACACTCAGTAATAACAACCTCCTTCAGTCTCCCACACTGCTCTCTGTGTGTATCTAAATAGCTTACTTACCACAGCGGACGCCTTCCTGCGGCCGAGTGGTGACCTTTCACCTTTGACAAGCCCCTAGGAAGAAAAGTAGGCAAAAAGGGAACTTATCTGTCAATATTGTTGTTGGAATCATTATGTCTTGATGCTGGTGGCACGGCTCAAGGGTTAGCAATGACTGCCTTTCCACACTTAATGTTCAAAATACTTTATACAGTTAACAATTGGATGCAAAAGAGAAAAGAAATCTAATTTGTGCAATGCCAGTAAGTATTATGGAGAGTTTTTTATAAATATGCTAACATAAAAAGTAAAAAAAAATAATAATCGCAACTCATTCTTTTCTAATGTGGATTGCAGAACAAAAAAGCAGCCATATCTCTTTATTATAATACCCAATAATAGTTGATTTAATGGCTATAAAATGTGTTCATTAGAAGGTTATAGTTAAGAAATATTGAAAGTATACCTAAAAGTGTCACTTTTATAGCGAATGAACAGGATAATATAATCTAAAAAGGGGGTGATTATATTCAAGTCTTGTCCTCCAGCATTATCTCGGAGCTCATAAAGAGATGAAATTTAATATGATGCTTTCAGTCAGTTTAATTGAATTTTAATTGCCACTTTGGACAGAAGGTTTAGATTTAATCAATAAAATATTAAACTTTTGGGGCTCTGACGTGGAATGGTCTCCCTGTCGCCCCCGCTGCAATGCAACGGGGGACCCGCGGGTATAAAATGTCTGTTTATGAGCTGAGGTAGCTGAGCCAACAACTTGCTGTTTTCCATAGTGTTCCAACAGAATGCGGTGGATAAATAACACGGGGAGAACAAGCAGAGATTCCATTAATTACAGTGGTGTGGAAGAGCGGTCGGTCACCTTCAAAGGAAGGCCTTTAATGTGCCAGAGCTATAAATATTTTGAAATGTCACACCTTGGGAAGACGGCATCAGGACAGAGCCAGGGCAATAAATCAGAGCCTGAGAAGAACCGGGAAAGAAAAGATGGCTCTTTGGTATTTTAGAAATAATTACTAATACAAAAGGGGGTAATGAATGAAGCTATAAATTATAATAAAGCAGACCATTAGGAGAGAATTAGTTTATAAAACTCGTTGCTGCTCCTTAAAATTACCCTCTCAGAATATCGCCTATTCCACTCCACCCATAACTCATAGAAATAAAAAACATGTATGCATAATATCACCAACTCTATTGATTCATGCGAAATTAATTGATTTTGGTCCGCAGCCTTTTAAATAAGATGCTCATGAATCGTGCGCATTGTTTTCTCAGATTTTGTCCAGGTCCGAGTGGGCGAGACCCGGGCAGAGGTCCGCGTCTCATATGGGGGCACGTCATTGTCGGGCCACCAGCGTCGGCAGCACCGTATGCAGTTATAAATCTGAGAGAACCTTGGTTTGGCTGTGCTGCATGGATGGAAGGAATTTATCCTCCATCCCTATAGAGAGAGAGAGAGAGAATGACACGTTGCCCATCCTCTAAGGCTCATAAAAGTCTAAATTAAATATCAAATTGAACCACTGATGGATAGCGTCCCTTCCACGGATCCCGAGCACCGCCTCAGCCCTCCGCTCCCTGACACGACAGGTGCTGCTCACACGACTGGAGAGGCAAGACAACTTTGTTAGCGGGATTGTTCCCGCCTCAGCGTAAAGCTGCTGTGTACAAAATGAGGGGGCCGTGCGAGTGAGGAGAACAAGGGGCCATTATTCCTTGCTGGTTCCTGCCATAGCTGGATCCTCCCTTCCTTTCAAAGGATTCTATAATATTACGCTGCGCGACGCATGGCTGAAGGAGCGCAGGCTTTTCTTCAGAAGACTTAAAAGTGCAATTTGTCACGTATCTGAATTACGGAGCACACCGTTCTCCGCATCCATATTTATAAACTCACGATTCTCCCATCCTCAGCAGAAGAACCCTTTGCAAAGGCCGCTGTCAGGCTGAAACACCTCAGAGGGAGATATAGTGTAATGCTAATGCCAACATCGCCACAATGGCTGGCGCTATCGCCAGGCTAAAACTGTACATTATGAATCATCAATTGTCGCCGCGCTTTGTATTATCCCCAGAGAAAAATCCCAATCTGGGCTTGGGCCCACGGCTGATGGACACCCCATTATTCACTCGCGCTTCTCCGGCTCTGAGACAGGAGTGGGGATAGGCAGTAAAACGACGGCCTTAAGATTAATCCTCGGCTCTTTTCTGCGGCTTCCCCCGAATCAGAATGAAATAGAACATTCCCTTTCCTTAATCAAAAAGTTTTTTATCATTCCCGCTCCCCCCCCCCACCCCCGACTCGGGAAGTGGGGATAATGCCAATGACATTGGGGAGGGCGGTGAGCGGGATCTGCTCCCGCCGCCTTTTGCGCCGTACCAAGCGAGCGCTATTTGGACCTTAATAGGAGAGGTGGAAGAATGCCTACAAAGCAGCGTAGAATCTTTTTGCCTCGAGTTAAACGCTAATATTAAATAAGAGTTATGCTCATAGCCGATATTACATCAATTCCTCTTCACACTTTGGTGCGCAACGAGATCGCAGCATCAGGTGAGCAGTGAAGCTGCTGCGGTTGGAGTCACCCGAGTCTCGCCTCTCGCAGCCAACTTTCGCCGGAGCCTCGGCCCTCATCGCTTAGCAGAGGGGTGTGAATTTGTTTTCAGCCCTCGGGGCGTTAATGAACTATGGGCTTTTGTGGGCCTACTGAGAGCGTGCTTCCATTGATCCAAAGGTACCTGGGCGGAGGAGAATTCTCCCCGACCAAAGTTTAGGAGGTGGATTTTATTTTTTTTTTTATTTTTTAACAAAAGGCCTGTTGACGGCCGCCGCAGCGGTTCATCGCCGTTTCCTCCGGGGCGACGCGTCATCCGTCGGGAACGGGCACGTTTGCGCCAGAGCCGGTGGCTTCCAGCCAAGTCCAAAGCGACTCATTGTGCAGCAGCCAAAAGACAAAGGCAGCTGGCCCCCTGCGCTCTGTGAGAGCCGTGTGTGGAGGTGTGGGTGGTTATGCAGATCACTAATTGTACAGGCCACCGGGGGAAGACGGAGCCGAATGGCAGCCTCTCTGCGAGACATGCCGAGGGAGGGAGGGGAGGGACGGACTGGTGTGAGCCTCCCTCCCTCTCTCTCTCTCTCTCTCTCTCTCTCTCTCTCTCTCTCTCTCTCTCTCTCTCCTTCTTTTTCACTCTCTCTACCCTAAATTGGCAGCTGGCAGGCAAATGAATGCGGTGTGAAGTGAGCCCACTGAAGTGCAGGGTCCTGCTGTTCAGGCAACAAAGGAGCTCCATGCGAGACATCTGCTGTTCAGTTATCAGAATACATTTAGTCACGTGCCTCCCTTTGCTCTTTCTCCTTTTCCTCTTCCTCCGCAGCCTCGGCGACCGAGTGCCCGGCCTTTCTTTTCTCCCCGTCGGCATTCTTCCTCCACGCACTCCTCCGCCGACGCCGCCCTCCGTCCCCGGTGTCATTCTCTCGTTTGCCACCGTCATCCCTCTCTCCACCTCTTCCTTCTGCTGCCTTTACTTAAAGCGCTTAGGCCCTGGCAGATAACCCCTCGGAGTGCTTCCTATCTGGTCCAAAATGCGCGAAGGCCCCGCGTGTGAGTGATCGCGAGACGGCCCGGGGAAACGGCAGGCTGAATCTTAATGAGCCACGCTCGACACGAGCGAAAGTAAATTGAGCTTACCGCCATGATAAATGAACCTAATGAATGCAATTGTTCTGTGGCACGCTAGCTTGGGCTGGAGCCAGATGGTCAATACTTAGCGCCGAGTTTTCCTGGCTCCTGTCTTTCTTCATTTCCTCTTCTTTCTGTCTTTTACCCTGAAGACGGCGTAAAGGGTTGCGAAAAGCCTCCAAAGAAAAGAAAAAATCCCCACTCCGACGGCTATCTCATCCATCTCATCGTCATCGTCCCTGCAAAATTCGGGGGAATCCCCTTTCAAATCTCGCACCAACGGAATGCCTAGGAATTGGCTCGCAATGGTCATAGCCCCCTTGTCAGTCAGCATCCATCCCACACCTTGGACCAGCGCCTCGCAGCTGAGGAAAGCGAGCAACTGCGGTGACACGATAGGGGCTCGCCGCGGAGACGGCGGTGTGCATTTCTCCCCATTTCCTGTCCCGACTCACCATATCCCTGTTTACTTTAACACTTAATCCGTGCAAAGTGTGTCATTTGGTTTGCACGCTCCTCACTCTCCACCTCATCCTCCAGCCTCTCCCAGCGGTGCGGGCTAGCATGAAGGTTGCACATCCAGGAAGGGACAAACCCCCCTCCTGTACTGCGTGGAAACTAGATGACTTCCTCTAGGCAGGTGGCACATATCCAGATGTTCTCTCAATTTCCTGTGTGTGTGTGTGCGTGCGGAGGTGTTTGTGTGTGCGTGTCTGCTGATGTGTACATGCGTGCATATATTGCTTGACACTCTCCGAGCCGGTGACCTCTCTGCTCTCCCAACAACATCGCCACTGGAGCAGTTTACACCGTAATGACTTGTATCGCCCGAGGCCCTGCCACATCTGTGGCTCCCTTCCTCCATTTCTGTCTCTGGGTCTCTCCCCCTTCTTGTCTCTTTGTCTTTTTCTCTCCTGTTCGTCGCCTATTTCATCCAGATTTGGCTACGTTCTTTGGCGTGCCGTAGGTTGCCCTCAACCGAGTGCTCGCCTACTTTGGTCGACGGCGTATTTAGCAGTGGAGAAAAAATGCACAGCTTACTTTGCGAGGACTGAATGCATGTCTGACATGACACCTATCCGCCGTGATAAGCAAACACATCATTCAATGTCAGCCAGCTGGAGCAGCTAGCCTTATTGGAAGGGCCCGGTGTCCAAGATAAAGCGCAGGCTCCGCTCTGGCAGCACTGACTGAGTCTAATGTCACATGGAGTGAAGTGTGCTCCACCGACAACAGCTCATTACCCACTCGGGAGGGGAGGGGAAACATGCTGCGTCCAAAATGTGGCCATGTGCTGACCAGGCGTTCTGTCCCTGTTCTTCCCCCCTCCTGGCTGTATATGGAGAACGAGGACCTCTCGCTCAGACAGCGCGGCGTACGATCGATCACAAGTGACACTTGTGACATTGCATGCATTCCAGATATGCATCTCCGTGGTGTCAACTTATCTGCCAAACCATCTCGCAGGCAGCACATACATATCACATTACATGTTCAGCAGCTCTTGTGTTCCTGCGGGTAAGGCGCAAGCGGTTGGACTTGCCGCACTTTGGCACGTGGTAAACTGTGCCTTTGTGAACGTGGCCAGGTGGCTCACTTGAACAGCTGACACGTAGACAAATAATAAATATACCGTTTATTATATATATATATATTTTAAATATACCAGAGCCAGGGCGTAGAGAGTACTGTACTGTACCCCTCTGGATTTCTACACAGGCACACACACAGGCACGCACGCGCGCGCACACGCACACACACGCAGTCCCCTCACCACACACAGTGTCTTGTTTTCAGGTTCATTAAGCCCCAGTGTTACCCAGAGTGGCTGACAGGATGAGGAACAGTGCAGAAATCTCCCCCTGCAGGTATCCATTCACATTATCATTGGGAAAAAAGCCTCTCTCGTCAGTGCCCTTGTTACGGCTCGAGGGGGGACCACTAATTAGGGAGACAAGAACTGCTTGAGAATAAGTCCATTACACCCATGTGGACCCAGAAGCCGAAAATACCTGGAATATCAGCAGACTCCCAGCATCGCCTCCAATCACCCCCTCTTCTGCCGAGGGCATCTTTTAAAACAAGGAAAATATGGTGAAAGAGTTGTAGAGACGGACGGGAATGGAGGACATATGCTGTCAGCTATCTGAAAGGCTTTATGAAAATGATCTTCCAATTAGAGGTGATGATCAAATCAGACATGAACCCCACTCTTGAGCTCTCAAAGATTTCTATGTCTCTCTCACTGTGTGTGTGTGTGCGTGTGTGGTGGTGTAACTGCAGCTCAGACGAACTAATGAAAGGAAATTTGGTTCGTTTTCTCATCCCTGGCAATTACAGGAACACATCGAAAATGCCTCCTTCAAAGTGCACGAGCCGTGTGGGGCACCTCATTATAGTAATATGATTTCGCCTGAAAAATATATCAAACTGTTCATCACCACTCAACGACTGAGGTTATGCAACTATGCTATACATAGGATTGCAACTCATTCTAATAAAGTTACTTGTGCATTTTTAATGAGCGGAAAATGATCATTATTACTAATGCTCATGCATTTGTACTAATAATCAAATCATTTATTGCATATAATAATAATCAACACATAAATAAGTGCTTGGACTATTCACAAAGGCAAAAGTGGAAAAAAAACTAAAACTCCATTCCCCATTTGTTGCATTTTGATTTTGTTATGATCCAGCAAATGATCCATTAGTTTGCAGACAAGCTCCATGTAGACAGGTGAATTCATTCAGCGGCTGGCAGTATTTATAGGAGTTGATTTAACTGCTGGATAGGGTCCTCTTGTGAAACATGAGTCAGTTCCAGCATTTAACCTCACCATACTAATTTATGCACCGTGGCATAGGGTACTTTATCATCTGCTCTTTAGGGAGAGACAGTCATCTCATTAGGCAGGATTTAATGAAATGCAAGGATACACTTCTTAATTCCATAGATGGCTGAAACAAAAATCCAGTGTAAATCCTGCACTCCTCTGCGGCTTTATAAATTATAGCAGCCAGAGGAGGAATTGTGAAGGAGGCTGGGAGGGAGGAAGCCAGCAGAGGCTTGTGGTGAGGCGGCAAGGAGACAGAGGGTGATATGTAATCAGGTATACAAAGTCATTCAAAGTGTTTTTGTAATTGCTGTTTAAAAGATGCACTAAACCGTATCTTGAAATACTGTTTTTATGCCTTATATGTATTCATTGTCAAACAACATGCCCACAATATAATGGAGTTAAAATAAATGTGAATCTGGCTAAACTTCTACGTGACCAAATCGCAGAAATGACATGTATAAATAATTTGTGAATAGAAACTGATTTTTAAAATAATCAAATTAAAACCAGAGTTATAATATTGCGTTTCTTGCAATTGGAAACTTTCAATTTTGTGAAAATAGTTTTAGCACCAAGACTTGTTTGAGTTTAGTTTGGGTTAGGGTTATTGTTCTTCTGATTATTCAATTTTTTTTTTACACCTGTAAATCCAGATCCAATCACGTCTTTTTTTCCCTCATTCTTTTTGACAAAATTAAGTGTAACAATGAATCACGGTATGTATCATTGGGCATACTGAAATCTCAGTTGGTTCTCTCAATGGATTCTTTAAGCGTTCTTATTCAGCATCGACCAAGGCTGGCCTTACAGAAGAGCTGTCACCTTCCTGTGTACTTGCCTGCTGTTAGCTTCAGCGTTGCACCTCGTCACCATGACAGGAAAAAAACCCACCCACCAATAATACCAGTGAAAAGAACTTAATGTCCTATTCACCCCCGCCCCGCGCCACTTCGAAAATTGCTCAATCTTTTTTTCTTATGCCTGTCCCTGTGACATATTATTATGCATTGTTTCTGAGGAAAAGCACATTTTATTATTATTGCCATTAAAAATATTAAAGTTTAAAAGAAAAGGAAAAAAAAGAGCAGAGATGGTAGTCTGTAGAAGAGATTGGGCGAGAGAGGTGAGGGTAAAAAGCGAATGAAAGGCTGTAATTATTTATTATTATGCATTGCTGTAAGCATCTCCACAAATGTTCCTCTTGGCCAAAAATATCCATCTGCAGATATATCTGAAGTGACAGCAATAGGCATCTTATCCATCCCCTCTACGATCCTTCCAAAGTCCCACTGCTATTCCAGCCTGAAGCTAATTACAATATGTTAAATCCTTTTGAATGCACAGACAGTAGAGTAAAAAAAAGAAAATAGGGCAGACCGTCGACTGTTCTTGGCAAATGTACATGTTCATTTCCAGCCTTGTGATTGCCGGGTCTGCAGACGAGAGCCACCAGAGGAGTAACACACCAGCATATCATCAGCAGGATGCAGAACATTAACACCATCATTTACATAAAATTACTTACATACTGGTGTAGTAATTTAATTTGTTTGACCAGTACAGTGCAACTGTGAGAAATGGATTCATACAGGCACCACTGGGGAGCTCTGCTTACTCTTCCACGTGGCTAACTCTTTCAAACAATATTATGGGGAAAAATAGGGATGCTATAGCAACCATTTCATTTACATCCTTTCATTCCTACCAAAGCACACGTTACTTCATTTTACCGAACCACAATGTATGACATATTAAAACAACCTGGATACGGGATGTTGTGTGTGTTTGACACTAGTAAAGGCAGTTGGTAGCCTTTTTTCACCTCGTGTAAGATTGGCACAATATTTACAAAAGGCTATTGCATGGGTTGTGCACATAAAGTTGCAACACCAGGCAATACATGATTGTGGTACACAGACATAAAAGTCGGATATATATATAATATATATATAATTGTGCTCATTTTTTAAAAATATAATCATACTTGTGTCAATTGACGATTTATAGCAACTGCAGGCAGGGGAAAGGACTTTGAACGTATTTTATTATATTTGATTGTACCACGGTAAGTATACAGAGGTATGGTGAGGCGCAGCGCATCTCAGGTGGAACTGTGGCATCGGTATAGTTGCGCCCGGCCTGACTCGAGGGGCGGACCTTCCGCCAAAACACCGTACGCGATCTGTACGAAGAGCTCTTGCGTCCCTGCCGACGTACCTCTGCGTGTTCAGGTTAGTATGTGTTGAAAGTGCCGATAAATACTGTTCGGGGTGCAACGCTTAAACTACCTGCTACTTGTGTAAAAGTTTACGTTGTTATTTCGAACATTTCTGCCAGAATGTATTTGTTTATAAAACGGCCGCGGCGTGCGACGGTGGCGCTGTCAGCCTCACCGCCCTGGGTTAAGCGCACCTGACGATTGTCTTACAGGAATGCCTTTTTTTTTAATGCTGGTTTGTTTATTTTGCCCCTGAATAATTTTTGCTCCTACACACCTTATTCTTTACGGGGGAACTGTTTATTGTATTAGTGCATGAAGTATGAGGCAGTTTGAGGGAAAAAACTTTGCATATTCACGAAGTTGAATGTTTTTTTAAATTTGAGTGTCAGAAAAGTCAAGTCTCTAGTGTTGAAGTCCAGTCTAAATACAGACAGCTGTATTTGCTGTATATTGGACAATATTATATTTGTTTGAATCTTGCATAAGATGATGACGATTATGTGGACTTTTATGTTGCTGTACGTTTATGTCATAGAACACTGTGATTTGTTTATTTTAGTTGGAAGTCATAAATGTATGTGGGAATACGGAACAAATATCACAATCGTCGACTAAATTGATGCATCTATCACAAATACTGTGAGAAAAGCAATATTCTCTGAAATTATGAGAATGATCCTGCGTGAAACCACCTGTACTGTATCTATAACTACTAGCAAGTACGTTAAATTCATTGGCATTTCTTTATGTGTGAAGCACACATTTTTCACACCTTTTCGTGAAGTCGAATAGGTTTAGGCTCATCGCACAAGTTGTCATCCGTTAAACAAGGTGTAGGATTGGATGGTGATGGTCAGCCAGCTTTTGTGAGTCATTAGGCCCAGTGATCACTCTGTAGGGTTCCGTAAGTGGAGAACATTTTCCAGGACTTTTCAGGGACCAATGGGTGCCAATACTGTGCCCTGATTTAGTTTGTTTAATGAATAGGGCCCTCGCATACACATTACTATAAAGATGAGAAGTTGGTTCATAAGCAATAGGACAAATGCCATTGTTTATTATTCAGTATACCATGGACGCTCTAGGAGCCAAGAAGGATGATATTTATTCGCCTTTAACCTAAAATATCATTATCATTCTTTATTACACGAAGGACAAGTACACTCACTTTTTTCACTAAAAGTCCAAATAATCTTGATTTTTTTCAATTTAGGGAAGAATTGCAGGGGCTCTTATTCAGCATCGGCCATGGCTGGCCACACAGAAGAGCTGTCACCTTCCTGTGTACTTGGCTGCTGTTAGCTTCAGCGTTGCACCTCGTCACCATGACAGGAAAAAAACCCACCCACCAATACTACCAGTGAAAGAACTTAATGTTCCATTCACCCCCGCCCCGCTTTGAAAATTGCTCAATCTTTTTTCTTTTGCCTGTCCCTGCGACATATTATTATACATTATTTCTGAGGAAAAGCATTTTCTATTATTGCCATTAGAAATATGAAAGTTTAAAAGAGAAAAAAAGAGGGGAGATGGTAGGCTGTCGAAGAACATTTGGGGGAGAGAGGTGAGGGTAAAAAGCGATTGAAAGGCTGTAATTATTTGAAATAGTCTGCTAATGTGTATTATCATGTCATTAAATGTAAATGAGATGGAGCTAAAAGACCCAATGCAGAGAACTTGTTCGAGAAAGAGAAAGAGGGAAGGGAGGAAAAAAAGGGGAAAGTCTCAGATGTGAAAAGGACAAATGTCAAGGCTATGTTCACTTGTAGGTACGTAAACATTCTATGAGCTGACCAACCTATGACAACTCACAAAGGGCATTTTCGCAGATACATAGATCTAGATTTAAATACAGCCACTGCAACAAACAGAAACCTTTAAAGCTGCTGCTGACACACAGATAAAGAGAGGGCGGATGGTGAGAGCCATTTAGTGGGAAGATCCTGATGCAGTGTGAAGCCCCGAAAAACAACTGTCTTGACTTAGTGTGTGTGTGTGTGTGTGTGTGTGTGTGTGTGGGTGGGTGCGTGTGTGTGCGTGCATATGTGTTTACTCTTGCATTTGATCCGCGACGTGAGCGAGCATCATTCCACTCCAGCTGCTTAATAAGGCTGTCTGGGCCAGCAGCTCCTCATGGCCCCCAGCCCTGTTATCAGAAACATTAAGCTGAATATTAATGGCCTGGCCCGAGACGCATGCCATTAAGCTCGGCTGGCCATTTCTCTCTGTCCTTTTCCCCACCACTGTACAGGAATTAATGAATCGTGGGTAAAACAGGCAACACAAAAGAAGAAGGGATAGATAGATGAAGTGAAAGAGAAATGGGGGGCTCGGTGGGTAGCTATTTCTCACAGGCGAAAGATAAATATGAGCAGAAGTGTAGCACGTCATGTGTAGACAAAGGAGAAAGAGGAGAAAAAGAGTTTGGTGGAAACATATCTAAAAATAAGATCCTGGCTTGGTATTTTTCTTTTTCCCCGCCACATTAATAATACGCCCGAGACGGACCTTATGTATTTTGCTCAAAAGGAAAGGAACAATTATTTGGTAACAATTTGTTCATCTCTGTTTCCCCTGGCTGAGCGGTTTACATTTGAGATGGAACGGGGCGAGGGGAAAGCACTTATTACTCCCTAAGTGCTGTGCTGTTGCAGCCTAAGCAAAGTGAGCTGTTAATGGATATAATTTGTGCAGAATAGCCAGAGGAGAGCTTTTGATATGCAGAAGAGCTGACCTCTGGACTGCCACTATAATTGGGTTTTTAATTTTCCAGCCCATCTGACAGTATCAAACATGATCCCTGAGCTTTTCCCCACTGATTAGAACCACCGTGACAAGAGGAGCCTGGCGTTCCCCCCTTCGCCTTTCACGGAAGGGAGGACAGCGAGAAGAAAAAGCGAGAAGGAGTAAAAGAAAAAAAGGGGTGGGGGGGGGGAAATAAAAGAGGCCAAAGGAGAGTGCAGGGCGCTCGGGATGGAAATTTGCCTTAATAGTGAGGACCAGAGGGTAGTATTGTACGGGGCCGGGGCTGCACTGTTGATGGGATACCACCCTCAGAGACGGGTAGGAAAAGTGCACGCTGCTGAAATATAGCCTGTCACTTCTGACTAGAGACGGCGCACAAAAGACCAAACCAGACTTCCGCACTCGGCGGAGGTGCAGCGGTTGAATATAGAGAGCTGAAGCGATTGGACCGATACATTCCTTCTGTGCGGTGGGAATAAATCGAAGTCATTAGATGTGCTGTCTGCGCATTCATGACACACGCTTATCCAAATAGGAAAACGTCACAATCTCCTATCTGGTAACGCAATAGCACGGAGGGCAAATGGCCGACGTCGTCAGTTCCTGACGTGGCCCATCAACACGCCAACCCGGCCGCAGTTATCACCTGCGCCCGGTCCACCTGGCTCGCTAGCGTCACACAGGCGGAGGCGGTCTTGTGGTTTTTGGACTGGGGTTCCTACTGCTGCGTGTTTGTTCAATGTGCGAGACCACACAAAGAGTCTCGGCCCTCTAATCTCCTAACCAAACAAGGCAGCAATTACGCAGGCAGATAACCAGGGAACATTTTCATCTGCTGTGACAGGACTGGCACAGAAGTGTGTCTGTTGTAGACAGAAGAAGAAAGAGAGAGAGAGGAAGAGAGAGACGGAGACTGTTGTCCTGTATGAAGAAAAGAGAGGTTCACCTGCCACTCAGAGCACAGAGACCACTGACACGCACTGTAGTCGTTTCAAATGGACCGGGTAATCTCAATGACCATTGGACGAGGTTGTTATATATTATGGCAGTGTTATTAATGCACCGGAATGGTATTGTTTGCGTGAATGGCGTTGGAGTTGATTTTTTTTTTTCAGATTCCAACTGTTAAAGTTGAACGAAAATGACTCATGTCCTTGGTAAGCGTGAGAATGTGAAGGAAATCGGCTGACAGGGTCATCACTCAGAATTAAGTCGGTTCCATGACGTGCATTGGACAAATGTAGCTATTTTTCACAAGTAGCGGAATACATTACTGTTGAGATTGAGAGTAATGTACCTTTCCTGGCACCGCAGAGATTCTTCAACCTTTTGTCATTAAAGAGTGGGAACTTTTCCACCTCTTTCCTTAAAGTTCACGTTCTCGTTGCAGCTAAATTACTCCGTCCTGAGATACTCGTAAAAAACCTGCAGTGACAAAACCCTTTTAATGTGTCATGAAATGTAGAGCTGTTATATATTTGTACGTGTGGATGTGTGTGCCAGCGAACCCACACTGCGCAAGTCACGCACGCACGCGCGCGCGCACACACACGTGCTCGAAAAAAAGGCCGCCATAAAGTCACGCTCACGTACACACTCGTGGTGCATGTGCCCAAATCTCATTAGAGCCTTTGTTAATTGCAGCAGACAAATGCTAATGGTTCCGGCAACAAAGCAGCTGTGTGTATGAAAAATGAGAATCCACAAAGTAATTATTACATCCAATATTAATTTAATTATGCCGTTTTGTGCGATACAGTAATTTAGGAGGGTTTTTCTAATCACGCACACTCTTGAAATAAATTAGGAGCTACGAAGGCGCAGGGGAGCCCAGGATCTCACTAGGGGGGGAAATGGCATCATTCTCCTTCAGAGAACTGGGATTTTTTTGTTTTTATTTTTTTTTTTACATTTAAATTACAACACCTCTCTTGCTCTCTCATCACAAGTGAGACGAGGAGACGAGGAGCGGGACGTCTGTGTGTGTGTGTGTATGCGCGTGTTTTTTTTTGAGATTCTTTGCCAGAAAAACAAACCCAGTTCATTTTTTCTCCCGGTGCCTGTGCTTTGCATTTGGCTGATGAAGGAAGCAGTGAGACACGATGTAGCTGTCAGTACATTGGCTGCGTCTGAATGAAAATACGCATATTAATCATCTCTCCTGGGCCTGCTTTTGCCTCTTCGCCTCTCTCTCGTGGGCTCAGAAATGTAATTGCAGTTGTTTTCTATATAATCAGTAGCCAGAGAGCTGGTGCTGTTACAGACACTCGACGAGGGAGCTTTTGTTTTAATCTTTTGATTCCAAAAGTCAGGTTTCCTTTTTTATCTGCAGTGGTGTACACAAAAGCAAGTTTGATTGGCGGGGAGGGTTTGCATCTTTTTTTTTTGTCTCTCTCTCTCTTCCTCCCCTCTTTCTCTCTGTCATGTAAATTGTTATTGTCTTTTACCTCAAATTGCCAGAGAAGTTTGTCAGATGAATGGATCTACAACAGCATCCTTTCTTCTTTGGATTTGTGTGTGTGTGTGCGCGTTGCAGAACAAGCATGCTGGCCGGTTGTAATTCAAACAAACAAACACACCTCAGCCTCAGCTCGTGCGTGGCTGAATCCCTGCACGAACAAATTGGACAGATGTACGTTAGCAGTCTCTGCTGTTGTACATCTTTTTTTTTTTTTTTTTTTCCTTTGCACGTTTTTTTTAATTTTTTTCCTCACTCTCTTTTCTTCTCTCCCCCTTTTTTTTTTTTTTTTTTTTATGTTCACACTTTTTAATAAAGCCTCTGGACGTCACAGGGATGGACAGCTGTGCCGGTGGTCGAGGTGAAAATCAACCCCAGGACATGTCAAAGAGTGAGATTTCCAGTCCTAAAATTAGATGAGAAACCTGGGTGTCTGTGAAGGGTAGGAAGGAAGGGAGGGAGGGTTGAGGAGGCGGAGGAGGGGAAGGAGCGCGGAGGGGAGAAATAAAGTGTTAAGAGAAACACGTCCACCCCTGGCCAGTTACTGTAAATCAGTTCCCTGAATGACTAAGGGTTGCACCTCAGAAAGTAGCTTCCTGGAGTCAAAAGTGCAGTGGTATTTATATAATAACACACTTTCATTCCAGCATCCCCCAGTCACGGAGTAATGGGGCCTCTGCCAGCAGCGCCTTTAATGCTCTAATGGTGGAATTAAAACCAGGGGATTGGAAATGAGTGGATGTAAATTAACAATCACCTCACTATCACAAACCTATACGCGCACAGGAAGTGGGTTGGCCAACTTGCTACCTCTTCCGTGAACACACTGGGGAATCGGAGGAGCGTCTGACAAAAAATGGGTGGAAATGTTGTTGATTAGGAAATCTAATGGGGCCTACATTTATCTCATGCAGTACCTCGGATGGTGCAGTAGAACCAAAATTAATCTTTAAAGAGGAATTATGTCTCATGTCGTAGCCCCATGGCCAATTAATGTATTTTGTATATATTTACATGCCTTTTGTAATGTCACGCATAATTCAGTTCTATTGGCCTTTGTTCACTTTTCTTCTTATTATTCGTCCTGAAAAAATGTATGACAGGCAAGCTATAAGATGCTACAGATATGCCACGATATGAAAACGTTAAGGCTTTAATACCACTAAATGTTTCTTCCGTAGGGTTGCTGCGGTATCGGCCCTTGTTATGACTCGTCAAAGACACAGAGAGCAGGAATCTCTCAGGAGGAGAGCAGCCTAGAGACGTCGAGGAGGAACCTTCGTCCGACATGTCCAGTGTGCTTTGATGGAGAGGTAATCAATCAAACATGGTCATACACTACTTCGCAGAGAAGTACCACTTTTCTACAAAATTTGAACTTTTAAATGTAGCTGGTATGACATCTAAAATCGTGTTTTAAGGTCCACCACTGGCTGGCTCTCTGCTGTTTTTGCGACTGTGTGGCGTGTGTGTGTATGTGCGTAAACACACAAGTCGACGCGCTCATTCACACTCTCTCTCCCTGTGTGTTTATGTGCAGTGTCGCGGATGTATCCAAATGTTCCAGACATGTTTTGAAATATAAATAAATATTCCTCTATTACTAGCTATGGCAGTAGCGTCATTCCGCGATATTTCTGCTCGTAGTGACCCTACCGTCAGAATCTCAACCTGAGCTGAAACACTTTGTATATAATTAACTGCAAATGGTATTGTAATTAAGAGAAATCCACACAGGGGGCCTTTCACCAGAGAGGCTTAGGTTCTCTTCTGGGACAGCAAATGATCAAATGTTTAAACTTCAATTCACGCGGTACAGGTGGTTAAGATATAGCTGCAATTCAAATGATTTTCCTCTGGGACACGGTAGCCCTTGTGTATTTCCAGCGACAATGGGTCTGGCACACCGCCCGCGTGTTACTGCCACATAGCCATGTGTGGGTGTTTTTTGCAGGAGGGTGAAACGGTGCAGCGGGAAAAATAATAGACAGACGGGGAGCAGAAGTAGCTGGCAGACCGCACTGTTTTGGGATCTGCAAGAGAAAAAACCAAAAACCTCACCGAAACAAAAGATTTTCCAGGAACCTATCTGTACTCCCCAAAGCGCCTCCCAGGACCGATATTGCGCCATTATTCACCGACCTAGAGTAGAAATAAATTGATGGATTATCATTTGAGGTTATTCAATGGTGAAAAACCTGAGGGAAGGAAAAAAAAAGAGCAGTCCTCGCCATTTGCGGTAATGGTAAAAGATGTGTATGAGTGTTTAATGTCCCTGCGGTGTTTGCTCTGTCGGGGTCTCGCGGGGAGAGGAAGATGGCTGTTCTGGGTCACCGGGGTGGGGCACGGCGAGGGCTTAGTCGATTAGCCAAACTCTTTTTTAACCACATCAGGCCGACTGGCAGGCAGGCAGGCAGGCAGGCTGGTCTGGGCACACTCAGGCTTTTTTGTTGGCCTATTATTCCGCTCAGTGATTGAGATAATAAGCACGACTTTCTCTTCTACCCCCCCCCCCCCCCCCCCCCCCCCCCCCCCCCCCCCCCCCCCCCCCCCCCCCCCCCCCCCCCCCAGATTGGGAAAAAAAACCCCCCCTTTTCTTCTCCCCCCCCCCCCCCCACCCCCAGCCCCTGTGCCAACCTCCACCCCACGCACACATTCACACCCTGCCCAGCTCTTTCTGTCTCGCTGCTCGCTGAAATGTCCTGTTGTTCAATTCATTTCCTGTTATTTTCATTCTTGCCTGTCTCTAGTTTCTCAGACAAGGTCATTTATAGATTAGGACCTGACGTTTTCAGTTCTCTGCACTAATCCTTATCGTTTTTTTTTTTTATATACATTTTTTTGTGTGCCATTGATCAATTTGAGAAACCACGAGTCTCAACATTCTATTCTATATCTCTACACATTATCCCATAAACCCACGGCAGGGCTGTGGTGTAGTCCCTTTAATTAGCTGCGGTGTAAAACAGGGTTAGTCAGTTCAGTAAAGTAGCCTGGCTGACCTGCCTTTAAGAGACAAACAACAGTGGAGCATGCCATCACATGCCCACAGAGGCACACACCACCTCCATTAGTTCATCCGGGTTTCCCTGACGCTGTACTGTGACTGTGACAGATGCCCAGTGAACTCTAAACCCGAAATTAAAGTGTGTTCTGGCTTAAGAGTTTGAACCGTTTGCCTCTTCGCCCTTCTATCTCCTAATGCTTCTCTTGCCAAGTCATTTAACCCCGGACGTCTCCGCGTGGACGGCGTGCTGTGCATCCCGTTGCACCCTGGCACACCGGGGCACCCAAACACTTAACAGTCAACACAGTAATGCTGAGCTAAGAACATTACAAAGACCTACTCGGGTTAAAGATATCTAAACAAACTCTGACACAGATCTGAGTTCCAGACTACATATGTTGAGGGATTTAAAAGCAAGGTACTTTAAGGTTAAGTGGTGCTGGGCTTGGCCCCTCCCCCTCTGCCACCCCCTGCAATGCCTGATTCTTTATTTGCTTTTGTATACATCCAAATAAGGAGATTTGGAGAGATAAAAGTAAAGGGCACTTCAATCTGCACTTATGGTATCGTGTTGTCTGGTACAATCCAGTGTATCAAGGGCTTCTTCAGGCTTGTTCAGACACATGTTACTCATTTAAAAGTTTCCCTGTCAGATGGTTTAGTAAAATGAAAGACAGTTTTTGTGCGGTTAAAGCGAAGGCTGTTTAGCTTCGTGAATGTAGAGAAGCTTCGGTGTGCTCATGAGCTTAGTGCAAATAAAATAGTGGCGGTTGCATTCCAGTTGAAATGCATACCCATATATGTATTCATCCACTGTGTGAGTCCCTCTGTAAAGAAGCAGATGAGGGGATGGGTGACTACTCGGTTGTTATTTTATTTCTACCCTCGCTATTGCACAAAAGTACAACTGACTGTCAGTATAATGTAATATAATTCAAACGGCAGCCTCCAAAATTTGAATCAACACTGCTAAATTATAACCAACACAACTGAGTGTAATTTATTTTCAACTGTGATTTTTTTTTTTTTTTTACAGTAACCGTGCCATATAGATAAATAGAAGAGTGATTGATCATGCAGATTGATCCAAATGAACGGTAGGGGTCAGGTAGGGTTGAAGGGTCAGCTGGGCACAGTAGGAGTAATTCCAGGCCCTACTAGATACAGATATCTTCCTGGTATGAGGGGGACCTTCACGTGACCCCAACCTGCCATTAGGGACTACGCAGATAGATGTCCTTATCTTTCCCTGCAGCTCCCCCGCAGCTAACTGACAGAACTGGGGACTGTCAATCACTGATGACATGTGATGTCTTCCTCAGCCAGGAGATGGGACAGCACCAGACGAATCACTTCTAAATGACAAATCACTTTGGTGGCGGCGGTTTATCACCCTTTTGTCTTGGATACTGAGCTACGTCTATCGGTGATTGAGGATAACTAGGTGTTGTGTTTGTTTCGAGGTGATACTTGTGATTTCTGGTGTGATGGCTGGATTTGAAATGTACTCACAAAAGAAAGAAAATTAAAAGCGTGCAAAAAAAAAGAAAAAAAAAAGCCATTAAGCTACCCTGTGTTGTACAACAGGTTCAAACGCACAAATGAGTGGCACGAGTAAGAAAGGAAGATTCACTTCAGTTAAGTGGTGATAATTGAGTGCTGATCTTTGGTCCTCCTTTCCATCTGAAACTGGCAGCCCTGGTGACCTCCTCTTTCTTTCCCTTTCTCATCTCAAGCCGCGTCCTTATATGGTGAGCCATAATGATACACGTTGTAAAGTCTATGTAAGCACTACCTTCCCGACACTAAAAGTGACCCTTAAGAGTGTAATGGGGCTATATTCCTCCTGGCATTGTGAAAAGGTGAAAAAAAAACAATTTATAACTCTTTGTACTGCCACTTAAGGACTCCCATCACCAGTTTATTTGAGGGGAATGAGGAAGCTTGTAATCGTCAGTGTTTCTAAAGGAAAATAGCTATGCTTAAGAAGGTGAATAGCAGGTTAAGAGGCAGGTTCATGGCTTGTGTTTTTATGGCTCTGGAGTATGTGTTTGTGTGTTTGTGATGTGCAGAGATTAAAGCTCAGCAGAATGAAAACATACCATGATTATACGGACACCTGTTTCTTACAAAGGTCAACATAGCTGCATTGTCAAGCTGCAGATTGTACAGAACAAGTCAGACGATGTCCAGTTTATATCTTTTTGAGTTTTCGCAAAATTAATGGAATTATTGTTTATATCTGGCTGAAAGTTGGGTGTTATGCACCGACAAATTGTTTGTTTGTATCACTATTGCCCAATGTATCCTTTAGGTAAATGCTTTTGTGAACTGTCAATAGGAATAGCTCATTTGCGAGTGTGTGTTAAAAATAGTCCCAAACGAAAGTGTGAAGAAATAAGAAAATGTAGATCAAAAGCGTTCAGCCTCATCTGGCGTCTGCGTAATTGCTGTGAAAAACCCTTGATGGAGGCACGAGTAACCCTCAGTAAGCTTATAGTTCGGTTTCGTTTGCCTGTTAACTTCTGAGAATTCACGTTAAAGTAGTGTTTTACACATGGCCATTTTTATTCTCGAAGGCCCTCCTCATCTCCAAAGCAGGTATAATTCTCGATAAAGCCACCGTTGCTCATTCCTGTGCTTATAAGATTATATTGGAAGGAAGAAACCCAGGAGCCGTTGGTATTAGTAGGCCCGGGGAAATTACATCGTCTCCGTTCAATAAGTGCTTGGATTGTTAATCAGCCCGAGTATAAGACTATGGACCCGCAAGTGAGGCAAAAGCCTCCGAAAGCCTGTCCACACATGCGCCGGCGAGATAGAAAAAAAAAAAAAAAAACGGAAGGCAAGTAGGACGAGAATCAGAGTGAGTCGGAAAGAGAGAAAAGCTCCTCGCCATCAGCCTCGGCTGCTGTGGATTCATACGAAAGATATTTATTCAATTTCTGAACTCCAGGGACGGCAAAATGATAATCCGTTAAATGTCTGCACACACCTTCCCCCGCTACTGGCACCTTATTAAAATATGTAGATTAATTTGCAACTGGTTCAGCATGTGATTAGAGCGGGTGGATTGGGCGCTCGAGATTCAGCTCATATTTGTAATCTTCTAAATTTAACAGCGAGTGAGAGACTTGTCAATTAAATGGGATGAAATGACGGGGAAGAGTGAGATTCATCTTCATCTCCTTGTTTTACGCCCGAGCGGCCACAGAGTTATCATTCACAGGGCCTCGGATAATTGGCAGCAGTTTTGTCGAGCACCTCCGATTCAGGATGAATTTGTATTCTTCAACCCCCGACAGCGGCTCAATACACTTTGGCAAAGTGCAGTGAGGCTTTGTCAATTATGGCGCGCGTCACCGGGAGAAAAAAAAATCATGTCACTCCGGATGATAGAAAGGCATTAAGAGCGGAGTGAGGTAAAACTAGATCTTATGGAATTCGATGGTATTAATGTCACTTTGTTTGAAGCTGATTGATTTGCACTTTTCATTCTTTACGTGTTGAGCTTTCGTCCTATTAATTTGACTGGGGGGGGGGGGAAACTTGATTCCAATCGCAAGGATGTGACTACGTGGTTCTACTTTATGGTATGGCATCGTTTTTGAGAATAAAGTCCAGACACTGAAAACGTTGAATGCGAAAAGGCAGTGGGGTGAAATAATTCCGTTTTCGCCCCAGTGCTTCTCTTCCTCCGTGTGCTATATCGTTGTAATACTCATTTTCATTTAAGCTCAGTACGAGATGCGGACAACATATTTGTCTCATTCATTTACTGTTGACAGAGAATTCTTAGATACAACCAAGCTCGTTATTTTCAGCCTGTGGTCGGCGCATCGAATCCCTGCCCAGGTATCAAGTACCCGCCTTCCATTAACGATGACGTTAAGCCTTTGTTTCCCCTTCTACGGTCCATATTGGCAGCTGGTCTTTGTCAACCTTTTGACTGAGCTGAATGAGACAGCAGAACAATGATCTGACAATGAGGTTCCTGCACAGAAACCTCTTTGTCATCCAACACAATAACACAATTTGGGTTAATTAAATCTAAGCTAATAGGCAGTGATTGAGCCCCACATTTGACTTCAATCAAATTAGCCGCGCCCGCGGACAATGCCGGCGCTCCCTGACTGCGGCCCGGAGAGGCCACATAGGACTCCGGAACAGGTTAGGATCGATCTGGCCGGAGGGGATCATCTCTTGCTCCGTCCACAATCGTTAAGGTAAAAAAAAAAAAAAAAGAAAAAGAAATCGCATCAACACACGTGGCATTGTGCAGGTGGTGTTCCTCTCATTAATCACAGTCTTCGCTACGTTAAGACAATTCCCATGGTGTTTTCTAACTTTAGCGCCGTGACACCTAACTATCAAACTCAGCCGCAAAGCTGTGTGGCTGTGCAAAGTTTTCGGGGCAAGTTAAAGTTGCGCGCTGTGACAGATATAGCCACGGGGCTTTCCTTCTCTTTGACCAGACCTCAGCAAAGACCCCAGGGCTCGAGAAAGAAAGTGGTGAAATGCACACGCCCGCGCACACACACGCGCTCGCACACACACGCACACGCAGACAGAGCTGTCTTGACAGTGTCTCGTTTCACCTCCTCTCAGCACTTTTCCATCCCTCTGGCAGGATTTTGCTATTCCACTTTTTACCCACTTGGATGGTCAAAAGTTTCAGCAGCAAACTCAAACCCCTTCTGCCGCATCGTTTTGTCGCTCCTGTAAGAACACAAAAAGTCCGTCGGTCGGCTCTCGCCCAGGTGAGCCTGCAGCAGAGTTGACCGCGTGGGTGGATTGGTCTGGACAGGAAAGGTAGCGTGCCGCTGAGTGGCCAACCAGACAGCGAGACGGGATTAGAGGCCTGCTCCTGACACTTGGCACAACACCCAACTGGGGGCAGAGTTAATTTAACGGTGAGGGGTCACGGGGTCACGACCACTGCTCGAAGGCTCAGAGGGACACGAGACATGCTTTGGCGCCACCATTGCGTTAGATAAGGTACTCTAAAGATAAGGGTGTGTTCATATGGTGCATTTACATCAATATATGTATTGAGGCGGAACTTAACGATGCTATATGAGATTAATGAGTGTGATACGTTTCTGTAATGATGGGCGTGTCTGGAAGAAAAGTGTGAAAGGGTGTACGCGACCGCAGAGAGCGTGCATGTGTGCGTTTGCACATGCGTGCCTCCCGGTCGGCTGTGAGTTGGGTTCAGAGCGGGAGCAGCAGGCTCTCCTCGGGTCCTTCAGTCCTTCAGTCACTCACTTCCTCGTGCTTGACTGCTCTGCTCAGCCAGGCTGAAAGCTGCTCCGTTGTCAGGTTAGAGTGTGCTAATTAGGCTCCAGTTTAATTTTTCAGGATGCTCTACTGCCCTTTAAATGGCCATTTCAAATTCAAAGTGATGGTAATTGTGCCGTGGCATGCTGATCTCGTAATCACCCTGGGATTTTTTTTTGCTACGTATTATATATTTTTTCTTCAGTCACGTCGCTCTCTTTCTTTTTACTTGTTTCAACCCGTTTTATTCTCTTTTGGGCGTTTATTGCTTCCTGCAGAGATCTTAAGTAGGATGCCCAGGCTTCTCTGTGGTGACATACTGTACCTCAACAGGCTCAGAGGAACCACGGCTAATCACTGTGACGAAATTAAATGTCACTTAAATTTCCCCCGTATAAAATTTGATGATTTTGATAAACCTAAAATATAGTACCATGCAGGAACAAAAAAAAAAAAAAAGGCAATCAGTACCAGTTCTCTTTGTTCTTATGTTGTACCTCCCACAAGTCACTGGGTCACCAACTGTACTAATCTGCTACAGCAATGGTCGACTTTTAATGACACATTCGCCAGGGTGGGAGAGTGCACTAACTAAATAGAGAAGATGGAAAATGGACAAATTACACTACTTGGAGAATGTATTCAGGGTGATTAACCTCATGTTACATTTTTTCATTTGGCTCACATCCCAGTCTAACTCGCCCAGATTAAACTGGTTGATGAGGAGAGCAGCTGGAGTTATTAGAGTAGTGGAAGCAAAAAAAAGAAAGAGTAATTTTGATAGCCTCCTGGAAGAGTAATTGGGGTTAATTAGTGGTACTGTATGGGAGGAAATTCTTACATTTGGTCAAAGTATGAAACATCTTAGAGGTAGACATCGTGCAAAAAAAAAAATAATAATCAAAGCCGACTTCGCCTAAGGTTACAAGATTTGAAAAATGCCCCAGCGTGCATTCGCCCTTATAGAAATGACATTCTATTTCACTAATGAGATCGTTTGCCATTGAAATCACCTCAACTTTTACATTTCCCACATCACATCGGAGCCATGCACTGTTCATTTAGACTTTTATTTTTTATGGAAAGAAAACAAAATCACACTCAGACAGACCAAATGCAACTACACAAATATTCCCTTATCAAATGAAAACTTTTGGGAACAAAATAAATGTTGCTTCTCCGACTCTTAATTGATTCTCGCTAGTGCATTTCCCTTTGTCACATGTGGAAAGACCCTTGGTGTTTGATGCTGTTTACTCTTGGTCCTGGGCTGGCTCTGCTTTGTCAGGTGAGGTTTTATTTCTTCTTGAAAGGGATTCCTTGAAGTGACTCGGGTGTCAGGTTTTGTGACGCCTCCTCTTTTCGATTGTCTTTGCACTCGGAGGAGATGTGAGGACGGGCGGCTCCTCAGCCGTCACAATATTGATACTGTACGATGGCTGTCGAGGCACACGCCTCCTGCTTCTAATCTGCCCTGACAGACCATGCAGCGCATGAGTGATAGCAGGTGTGACATCACAAATAAGAGAGAAATCAAATGAAGTGAAAACTAAAATAAAAAGT
Organism: Colistium nudipinnis; assembly: GCA_016785305.1. Lineage (NCBI taxonomy): Eukaryota > Metazoa > Chordata > Actinopteri > Pleuronectiformes > Rhombosoleidae > Colistium > Colistium nudipinnis. The sequence continues at coordinate 88,331 of JAFBJU010000279.1, read as the reverse complement.
TTATGGGGAGTTTTTTTAGTTTTTTTTTTTTGCATTCAGTTTTGTCTGCCATAGAAAAGATGTGTAGATGGAGTTTTGTCATCTGTTTCTTATTAGGCCTGTTGGATTTTGTTTTGTTTTTTATTTCTCATTTTTCCCCACCCAACATCCATTATCCTTTTCTCACCTCTGTCGTGAGCAGAAAGAGAAGGTGGATGGGACGGCGGCCGGGGCCATTCATTGTGGCGGTGTCAGCAGTGGATTTATTTTCCCTTAAGTGTGCGGTGGGAGACGCAGGACGGAATGCTTAAGACGGTAGAACAAAGGCGTACAATAGACTTCTTCAAAGACACCTTGAAGACACTGATTCATCAGTCACCCAAGAACTGCCTGTGGGCAGGTGTCTGGCCACAATGGGTCACTCACACATATACACAGGCGCACGGGCACATGCGTGCACGCAAACAAAAGGCACGGAGAGGAAACGCACCCATGCCAGCTAAATCAGCTCCTTGCTTTCATTGTGGTCGTGTGAGATATGCGGGCGTCCAGAGTGGCACCTTTTGTCCTAGAATGCAATAGACCCGGCAGCATGAGGCTCTTTGCTACGTTTTGGATCGCAGTGACACAACAGCCAATGTCATCACTGTCTTTCGTTTAAGACACAAAACACGTTGAATAATAGCTCTGTAACTGGTCTAAATATATAGACGTGATGTAGTGCGTGTTTATCCACCTCCAAGAGACACGGCTTGTTTTGCCTGGTGCAGTTTTCCGTAGGGATGCATCAACTGTAAAACAGGTCTCAATCGGCAAAATAATATTTTTGATAATCCTCAAAATAATAACATGATAATCATCAATTGTTTAAGAACATATTTAAGTATAAATGCCGTCCCCAAAATGTGACAAACTTCCGCTTTATTCTGCTGTATAGCTTTTTGAGGTGAATATTTATTGGATTGCTTATGTGGAGAAGCAAGACAGGAGAGCAGGTGTGTAAAGAGAGAGACAGGTCTGAAACCCAGCGCTGTCGGAGCTTGATGTGACAATAAGAGGTGGTGCTCGGTCATACTGGTCATTCAGGGCTGTTGTGGGGCTACGTGGCAGGGCCGGGTGTGAGTGACGGGGGGGAAAATCGTGAGCAAATGTCTGCTTGGGCATCATTTCGAATTCAGTTCAAATTCCCTGCCACTTACCTTATTCCACTGAGTGTCCACTGGCTCGGTAACCATTGGCCCTAAATCTATAAAATGCAAAAACGTATCAAACGTCTTTAAAATGCACTATACTGTCCTGCACATACATACTAATCAGCCATTTTAAAAGTTGAAATGAGGACATGATTTATGACTGATCTGGCGTTTTTTTTTAATAGACGCCAAACCGCCTGAGAAAATGATTGTTGTTTTTCTCTCACTCATTTGACTTGTTGCCAGTATAAGTCTTTTCCCCCCTCGTCCCACAGGAAAGACTCTTGTAATTGTTCATTTACCGAGAGGAAGAAGTTGAAGGCCAGGACATTCTTTTTTTTTTTTCCTCTGTCAGATTTGTAAAGATTATGCCCATCATGATCCTATTAGCCACAAGGAGAATGTGACTACTTAAGATGGATTTATGGAAAAACAGTTATCCCCCCCCCCATTTATCCCCCCCCCCCCCCGAAAAAACAGGGGTCTGTGAATGAATCCAACCCCGTCCTACCTCCACAGACCTCATTCCCTCTGCAAATTCAATTCAAGAGGGCTACATTTGTGTTCTCAAGGCCAACAAGTCTGAAAGTCATAATCCCACACCACAAGTACCACTTCACGTTCCCAGCCGGCTCCTTTCCTGGAACTTTGAGATTGTTGAGGCGGAGCTGATTTGCCCAGGGATTAATCTGCCCCCAGCACCTGCAGTCTCTGCAGCCAGCCATCGCCCGGCCCGTAGTTCCGTGAGAGATCCCAGTGCAGCGGGTTACCAGAGGTAACGACTGCTGAAATTCGAGGACATTTTTCAGTCACTCATCTTTTAATGGTTTTTTAAAATGTCACGTTTTTGTCCAAGCATTACGTTTTTCTTTGTCACCCTTATCACTTTAAGGAAAGGTGATGATCACATGCCAAATCCAGAACCACAAGCCCCCCGTACTCTAAAGTCCCCTCGTGGTTTGTAGACAAATGGATTCTTTCTCATGCACTCATCCTAATGACTGAGGCTTACCTTCCTCTGCCCTTCAACAGTTTATTTTCCTCAGGTCAGAGCCCTGGCTCAGTGCCCCCATGGCCGGCGCCATATGTGTGCCAAGCAGGGGGTGGTGCGAGGGGAAGCCTGCTGGTCATGCCACTGAGCCCAGGTAGGTTCCCCCGATCCGGATCCCCCCCGCACGGGCACCCAGGGGAGAGGAGGTGTTAAAACCTGAAGGGCCTTTGCCTGGTTCCCCTTGAGCATGCCGCCATCTGCTCCCCGCCCCCGCCCAGCTGGCCACCTTTGATCCCACCAAATTTGAGCTAAAACGAGGATGATGACAGAGGTCTTCCAGTTTGCTCTGGAGACGAGGGGAGGGGTGGGTGGAGGAAGAGCAGGGGTTCACGGACACGAGGTAGAGAGAGACTTGGTGATGACTACCAATCACACGCATCTCTCCCACAGCTTCAGCCTAAAAGCTGCACATTGTTATGAATATACATGCGGAGGCCCAATTTGTTCTCAGCCTGTTTGTTATGCGGCGCAAAAAAAAACAAGGCATTTCAGGCCTTCATTAACGTACAATAGGAAAATTACAGGTAGATTTGTCCAGTAATATGTGAAAATATATGGAATGCTACCATTTATCTTCCCTAATGGCTAGGAGCACACTGTGAGCGAGGCAACATCTCATATCTCTAATTAAAACATGTCTCTCAAACAGATGTAAAGTGTGACCCGGGGTCAATGGAAATTGATATCAAAACGATCAGAATTATTCCCTCGCACCGAAATGTATGGATCTGAGCCAAATAGCGCATTTTCCTCATGATTAAAAGAGGATTTTGACCTAAGTGACCAATTTAGTGATGAATCAGTGAGGGAGCACACAATCAGCATTTTTGCCCCTGCGAACCCAGCACCAAATTGATTCCACGGAAAATATCATGTGAATAATTAAACGCATTGATTAAACAGTGAGATAATATTTAATTAAGGTGGCTCATTAGAATTCCTCGCGCACCACCATTAATGGGTCATTAAGACAATTAATTAATTAAGTGCTCTCTAACTACCAAACGGAATTCAATCTATAATGAGTACATGTTTTTGAAGAAGTTAATTAGGTAATCCCCTCCACTACAAAGTCTTATGCACAGAATCTAATGTGAACTTCAATTGCTGATAAAACTTGCTGGAGTTTTATTTTGACACGGACGCAGCTTGAATAGTTGGATGAATTTGAATTTGGAAAAATAACATGAGTATGTAGTTGCGCAGCGGAGCTCTAATATGTTCGTTTTTTTATAAAACCCCCTGGTTGTTGCCTCATTTTAGTTCCCTGAGGAATTCTGATGAGGATTGACTAAGGTGATAATGAACCAAAAATGTGTGAGAGCCAAGAGACACCACAAATGTGCCGGGACTGAGGAGGTTCGCAATACGCCGAGGGTCTGCAAGAACATTTCTTGGCAGTGCAATGCTATTCTTTTTTGTTCTCTAAATATTAGGACTGCAGTGAATAGTTGATGGATTGGTTGATAGAAGAAAATGAATTCCTAAGTCAAGTTAAAAAAAATAATATTCTCCCAAGCTTCTCCAGTGTGAAATTTAGCTGGTTTTGCTTGTCTTAACATTGTAGACAATGTTCTTTGGGACTTTTGCTTAGACATTTAAAGTTACTTAAGGCTGTGAGAAACCGTGATGGTCATTTTAATCTATCTATCGTCTGCCAAATGACAAACCGCTTGGGAAAATAACTGGCCTATTATTCTTTGAAGAAGTCAACCAATTAATTGCAGCCTTACTTATAGCTAAGATGACATGTATAAGTTTTACACACATTTGGCATTTTATGATTGGAGGGGATTTCTGTGGCAAAACTCCTCTCCGATTTGCTTCTGTCCCTAAATCAAATGAAGGTCTGTGTGGGGGGAAAAAAAAAAAATAAAAAAATACCCCCACATTCTATTAAGAAGATCCTTGACATGAAATATTTTGGGAATGCTTGATCTATATTCTACAGAGGGAGCAAGGCAAGGTGGAGATGTGACAGCTAAAGCGGCCCCGTGTATGATCAGGGGTGAGCTCCCCCGGTGCGATCCCTCACCCCTGTAGCGTGAACAATCCTCAGACGTGATCTGTCAGGCTAACCGGCTTGCATAAATAAAATCGGTTATCTCCCCATCCCTTTGCCTCCCTGTCCGCACTCTGGCTGTATTTAATCACGCGGGGAGGGGGCATGGGATAGGGCCGTTTTTCTGCCAGAATAATCAGAGGGCCTCCATGTGTCCTGGTCATATGTATTAATCCTGCCTTCCTATGGCTGGCCTTATCAGCTTCCAAAGCCCAGCTCTCATGGGATCAGGGCTGCTGTCTCAGCGCCCTCTAATCTGCCCTGAGAAATTGTTAACAGGATGTAAATGCGTCCCGGGATGATATATGGCTTCTTGTATAACATACATGTTATTGTTAAGCGTTTTGCATGCAGCCTCTGAGATTATGCACACAGAGAATGGGAGAGATGGTATTGATTGATGGAATAACAAATGTCGAATATCGTTTTAGATGCAAATGATCACACGGGGGTTATGGGACAAATCATTTTTTTTTTTTTTTTGCTGCTTATAGATATGAACAGGGATGAAATAGTGGAGGGATTGGACGACTTATCTCAGGGCAGCTATTTTGGTTTAATGGAATGAAGGTGAGGAAGGAACGTGGATTTTGCCATCAAGCGTATTGCATTACACAAATGTGTATGAAATTTGGATTTCATGAACTGACTGGGTTTAGAAACCGGGCAGGAGCGGTGTGAGTCATGTTGCAGCTTTTAAAACATCTGAAGGTGTCATTTGTAATTAGACACTGAGGCAGTACAGGACATGTGCTTTGTTTTGTCACCTATCCAGGAATGTTTTCCCTGCCTCTTTCATGTGTTTGAGTATTTTTCTTTTTTGATAAATATCCCATCCTGTCAATTTTATTCAGGGGGCCGGCTTCACAATGTGATGCATTTCTATTTTGATGTACGCTATTTCATCTTTACTCCGTCAGTGAGAACGGGTACATCACCAATATACATTGCTTCATACAAAGCTGTCAAAAAGTGTATTTTTTTTATCAACATTGACATCAGTAGAAGCATATACTATATGCTGTCAGCCATAGGCAACATATATTGTATTTTGTCAGCATACATAGTTATCAACAGTGTGTTTTGCAACAAAAAAATAAAAAAAATAATAAAATAATACAAATTAAGAAATTCCAATAGAAAATGATGAATTCATCCACCACAAATGTTTTTGTCTTTCACTTTTGTTTTGTTTTGCTGTGTTCAGAACAAAGAGACTTTTGGTGTCACTTCCTGTCAAGGTTGGTTAGGACTCAGCATCAGTTGCGATGGGACAGGAAGCTGTGTGATTTTTTTTTCAGTAATTAGGCCCCCCCTTTTTTTTTCTTCCGTGCAAATACGATGCACAGCATCTCAATGTACTGTCTCCCATGATTAAAGACAGCTCATTATCTACGGCTAGTCTCTGTCTGATTCAAGCCCCCACAGAGGAATGTGTGCAACCCAGAGGGGACACAATTGTCCTTGTCACCAAATAGAGGATCTGACTTTTTCATATGTCAGTTCTACCTACTCCAGATTTGTTTGTTTTATTGCTCATTTTTTGCGAAAACATTATGCTGAACTGACATTGTAAAGCCATTCCCAGCGAGTGTGTTATTTCTAATGGACAACTAGATGCTAAACAATCAATTTGTTGTTAATTACGGAAGCAACTAAGCACTCTTTTATTTTAGATTAATCAAATGATCCTTTTATTTCAATTAATTGATATCTTCGTCGAAAGGTTTACCTAACATTTTTTTTGAACTGACTACTCATTTCAGTAGTAGTTTCTAGTCTTTGAAATGTCAAAATAAAATTTGATTAAAACAATTTGATTTAAAACTATTTCCAAAACAAGAAAATCAACTTGTTAGAGGGAACAATTCCACATTTTTTGAGTAAAAATAAAATGATCAATTGATCACTGAACCGTTAGTCCCTTGAGAACATCTTCATAGTGCCTCGGAAAAGATAGAATGATAGTGATGGCGTTTACCATTCCCAGCATGCCATGCTACAATCAGAGACACATGACAACATCTTAGGACAGCGTATCTGATAGAAGTGACAGAAATTGACAGAGGGTTCCTTTAAAGGAGCCACACCTCCGAAGCCTCCGCAGAGAAACACAGACACACAGGAAAGGTGTGTGACTCTAAAAACTCAACAGTACATTCGTCCGGCAGCTATAATTATCAAAAATCAAATGTTCAGCCTGTCTGCATGGTGGCAATGTTTAATGGAAATGTTACAAATGAGGACCTCAAATAATGAATAATTTCTGACCACTCTCAGCGGTGTGTCCCAGCAAGAGGGTGCCAAAAAGTGGACATTTTTCAAGCTGGGGGCTGATTAGGCCGAGGAGGGGACACGGCTGGAGGACGGACAACGTGGCGTTTCCCCAGAGAATAAATTTGCACCTGCCCCATCCAGAACAATGCCCCTCCGCCTTCGCACCATGCACTGGGCTTAATTAGAAAACATGGCTAATTTGCACACTCTACTTTGCCTCAAAATTGGAATGTAGTTCACCACTGAGTCTGTTAATTTACACAGGAAGCTGCCGACCGCTGCCGGCTGAGAGGGGATGGGGGCTGTGATGGGCTTTGACAGCGGACTGGACAAAGAGCGGACACTGTGAACGCATCCACACTGCGAGCGCTGGCACCTCGCTCGCTCTCCTTTATCTCCGTGTCAGGCGGTGTTCAGGGAGGGAAAAACTAACTTTGATTTCACAGAGCGGCGCAATAATCCTAAACTGCTTCATAGTGCGGGATAATCTCCATAAAGTGAAATCACCGAAGGGGCGGGGCGGGGGGGGGGGGAAATCACCGAAGGGGGGGGGGGGGGGGGGGGGGGGGTCTCCGCTGACAGGTGACCGGATTGATGATTCCACAAGCAAATGCATATTGCGGCAAAAATGCGGTGGAATTATGTCGCTTTTCATATTAAGCAGACTTATCTGTAGCAAAGAGCATTAAGGGCCGATACTATCGGAAATTGACCTGCCAATCACCTTGTCCTGGCTTCAAAGGTGCAGATAAGGTATTTAAGGTCATTGAAAGCCGATTCCTCTGTCTGCTGGCCTTCCTCTTTACTATTATCAGAGCCAGTACCAGCGACAAAGCGCCTTGGTCTCTCTTGCAACATGAAAAAGATCACCCGGTCTCAAAAAGGGCCTAATTCACAGCTAGGACTTTACACAGCAACTGAAATGGCCCCTTTAATACTTCCGCCATGTCTGAGGAGACTTGATAGCGGTGGGGTCGCGCGGGGAACTTCCCAGGAGCTTATGAGGTAATCTCACTGATATTTATTCGCCTAATGATGACTAAGAATGTAAACCGATGGCTGCATTCATTCCGAGATGACCCCGGCGAGCCTCTCGTATTAAAGTAATGAATTGTACATAAAAGCAGCTCCAAATCTTCAAGTCAGACACGGCGTAAGCTCTAATGCAGAGGAATCCCAGCAAGGTATTAAAGTGAGCAAATGGTAGATAATACCAAGAGATTCAAAGATGTACTGTATGTCCAACAATGATCCAGTAAGGGTGAAATGAAAGCTCCTGGCAAATTGGATGTAACTAAGACTTAAGTAAAGACAGATATATTCAAATGTATGCCGCGATCCCCCACGTTCCTTGTTTGAAAATTCTCTCCTGTGGAAGTAGGACGTGGACTAAAAACAAATTCCATCCTCAAATAGCTTAGTGTACATGTGATAATTACATATTTTCACAGCTCAACTGCGACGCGGAGGGGACGACGTCGCGGGTGAGCCGTTGCCGAGAGATAAAGGGAGCCATAGCGAGGGAGCGCCGGAGACTCGGAGTCGAGGGCAGGGAGAGTGTTACTTTTCGGGGGGTTGGGGGGGGGGGAGGCGGAGATCACTCCTCACGTTGAGCCGGAGCTGTCGTACCTGTCGCTGCGGTGCTGACAGGCGGTTTGTTTGGACGGGGAGGGTCAGGCAAGGAGCAGGGGAAGTGAAAGAATGCTAAGGACACTCAAAGTTAGTGATAGCGAGGAGGGGATTGGGCGGCCGAGGTGACATTGTGATTTATTGACTCCTCAGTGGGTTATCTTGACCCGAGTTTGAGGTCACTTTAAGCGCCGTGGGGAATGGGGAATTTTTCATCCTCCTCGTGTTCGCTTTACGCATGAGATGCGGCACGCTTCGACCGAATATGTGCGAGGACAACTTATTATCTTCACTCCACACTTTTACCCAGATTTATCATGTGAAATTGGGCATTGTGTCGGGCGTGCGTGGGTAAACAAAGGGCCGAACTGACACTCGGATTGTGTTTAAAAGCCTCACAAAGCAGCCCTCTCCCCTCTCACTTCGGCTGAGGTCCGCTCCCCTACAGCTGTTGTTTTTTTTTCCCCCGCCCCCCTCTTGTTTACTCAACATTCACCGGCGTCCGCGTTGTCATCACCTGTGAAATGACTAAGCTCGGCGTGTATGGCTCTAATGAGGAAACACACAAAGGCGCTCATTTGGTGTATCGCCGCATTACGCGGGGATACAGTATGTACCAAATCCCCCCAGCTATCCAAACACGTCGCTTTTCATACAGCCGGTTGTTGCCGGGGCGGGTTGGCTTGCGTGGCCATGGGGGCAGCTGTTGACACTGTTACCGCTGCATTTCCTGTTAAGCCTACCAGCTGCCTCGTCTCTATTCTCCGCAGCCCCCTGGAAGGGCGGGTGAAACAAGTGTTACCAGCCGTCTTGACGACAGACAGCTCCTTTCTGCCTCTGGCTGTTACTGTATCACTGGGCTTTCATGGCACAAAGAAAAAAACCAGTGAGCGTGGAGACCACAATGGCCTCACAATGCACCTCTGCGAGCCCTCTCTCCTTAACACATGCCCTCCATGCTGCAGGTTCAACCGGAGAGGTGGGTAAGGCTGTACGCCCGGTGCACAATGCTAACACGGCTGCAGATGAGTGTGTGTGTGTGTGTGTGTGTGTGTGTGTGTGTGTGTCTGCATAAAACCTGACCACGTTTCGTGGGCAGCTGAACACACGGCCATTCACTTCAAATGACATATTAATCAAAAGTAGGGAACTGACTATTAATGCGTCCTCGACCGTAGAGCATCAGTTGTCATGTTTGACTTGGCAAACGCAGCCCGGAGATAAAAATACACACCCAATATATCTTGAATGCACTGCAAAGCGTGCTTATATGCAAAGTATACCATAAAAGAATGTGTGTATGTTTGTGAACGCGTGTAACATCCCCCCTCTGACTTCAAATATTGACTGTCAGAATGAGCGATGACTATTCGAGTAATTAGTTTATATGCATAAGAAGGACAGAGGCGGACCTGTGATGTAAATGCATGGGCGCCGTGTTAGGGATGTATGTATAGCTTCTCAAAGCGAAGCCGGAGCAACAATCGCCGAGTGTCTTTTACATAGCGCACGATCGATAATGAAATGTGACCATTTTGATGGGACCGGGTGCCTTGGAGAAGGGGGACTTTGAAAAAAGTTTGCGTTGTTATTGGCGGCGGCAGTTCTCTCCTGTGCGCGCGCGGGTGCGTGTGTGCGGC
>JAFBJU010000279.1:22169-78469 GCA_016785305.1 Colistium nudipinnis | reverse complement strand
GTGGGGGGATGCTGAGAAGGTGTCGCATGATTAAAGTGGCGATTGGAGCTAGCAGGATGGGTAGGGTATGGGAAGAGATAAGAGGAGAGTAAGCATGTTTAAAGTGTGCTGTGATCAGCCATTGCATGAGGGAGAGCAATGACAGGTGTACTGTAGATAGGCTTCCTGCGAGGAAAACAAGAACGGGGGTGACTCCTCCAAAGCTCGGCCGCTAAAATTAGAATATTTCAGAAGATGCGAACAATGGGCTGTTATATCGGGGGAATAAGGGTTTTTAAGGAGTGTTTTTTTTTTTTCTCTCAAACTGGTAATGACCCTCCCTGCTGGCGCGCGTTGTTAATTCAACAACACTGGTAAACTATAGCTTTTACAAAAAGATGAAGATGCCGTTGCGTCTCGTTTTGGAAGAGACAAAAGTGAGGCCAAGCGACACTGGAGGACACGGCCGGCCTCGAGGCAGAGGCGGGGCGCAGCCAGAGGGTGTTTATTCCCTACCTTACAGACCTGCCTTGTCAGCGTTTCGCGATCTGAACCCGTGGCTCAAACACGAAGCCGCGGCAAAAGAGACGCCTCGACCGCCGCCGAACGCTCAATAAATATAATAAACATCCCTGTGAAACAAATTGTTCATAAGCTACCTGTTTAATTTTTCAGATCTCCTTGAACCATATATTTCCTTATTAGTTTGGAGACGTTGGCTTGGCTTGAGTGGATGGATGATGCTGTCAGGGGCCCGGGCATTATGGCGGCTCTGTGTGAGTGATTTCTACCAAGGAAAGCCTATTAGGCCTGACAGGGGGATGATGATATTAGGCCATCATCATTCAGGAGACACCGCCCCCACCAACCCCACTACACCCCTCATCCATCAGACAGCCCAAAACACCCAGCCACGCTCCCTCCTTTTTCCTGCCCCCTTTTTCCCCCCCCCCCCCCCCCCCCCACCCCCGACTCCTTTACCCACTTACTCTCCTTCTTCATTTCTTCCCTTGTTTTTCTGCCCTCTTTTCCCATTTCTCTCTTTACCACGGCTCTCTCACACCCCCACATTCCGTCTCATCCCATCGTTCCTTATTTTTTATTGTTTTTTATCTTTCCGTCTATCACCCTCCCTCTCTCTCCTTCACCTCCTCTCACTCACTCCCTCCGAACACAAAGACAAATTCTGCCCTTTTCTTAGCCCATGAAACATTTAACATTTCATTCCGGATCTTGGCAGACGCGAGTAAAAAATGACCTAATGAATCTTACTTATTGTCTACCCTGAGTGCAATCACGAGCTAAATATGAGACCCCTGTCCCCTGGCCTGTATCCATTGTCTTCTTGGCCTTCCTTCTTCTGGTTCATCCACAGCTGATTGAGATCTTTACCTTAAAGCTAGAAAAAAAAGGCAAGCCAGACAAATCCGTACATCCGAAAGCTCACGGGGAAAGAACGTAATATTGTTACTGTGAGCTATAAAAAAGGTGCCTTTGCATTGTATTGTCTAACGTTGTCAGCGGCTGTAAAGCAAAAGTTATCTGATAGAAGGCTGCGCCACCAATTTTGGCACTGTACATTTAACTTTGATGGTAAGAGCTTGAAATATCGATGCAGATATTGTTTTTGCTCCACCTATTCTCCTTCCTTTTTATACGAGTGTGTTATGCTACAAGAGGCAAATGTTCACTCTTTCATACTACAAACCCCCTAGGAAAATAGCTTACATACACCATAGTCATCACAACTCCTCAAACAACTACTTGCTGGCCGCCGAGGGTAAATCCGAGTCGGGACTGCATGAACTCTGGTAGATGAGTTAATTGTTTAGTTTGGTTCATATATAAATCGCCTGCTGCCTGTCATACCGCCTGGTCTGTGTAGAGGGCAGCACTGAGCACTGTTCCCATAGTATTAGGCAGCAAACAACAAACACAGGGAGCTCTTTATAGTAATCCATCTGACCCCTGAGGCTCACTCCCTGCACTCACCCTCTTTTGTCGTGGACTAAGTCCTGCTGACCTTAGCTTTGGACTGGGGTGCCTGTAGCCGCGACCCCTGACCCCTAGAGGCCTGCGGAGGTGCAGGACCGGAGGAGGTCGCATTGATGAGAAAGGCTCGGCTGGGCCTTTGCTCTAAGCTCGTTTCACATGGTGATCAGTGTGGCCGATGGCCGCCCCGTTGGCCTTGACAATGGACGGTCTTATGTGGCAACAGTCAAACGGTGCCGACGAGCCATTGCTCGCACAATGTTCATTGTCAGACTTTGTCTGCTTTTGGTTTGGTTTAAAGCTGTGATCAAACAAGCCTTTTGTCTTGTGCTCCAATGTGGGTTTATTTCCCCTAAAAGAATTCCGTCCTGCATAGTTCAACACATAAATACGCCACACGACACATTTATAAATATATCTGGTATAGCTAATGAGAATACCTGCTTCACCACACTTTATTCATACTCCCACGATGCAAAAAAGAGAAACAGCTCTCCGTGTCAAGTGAAGGAAGAAGGCTCTAATTGGAGCTCATTATGCACGACGTGGGCATACCTTTGAAAAGCTGATGATTCCAAAAAACATTGGGGCCAATTTAAGTCCGTCTGATGACGGTGCTAGCGAAGAGAGGTCCACTGCTAAGACAGCCTTCTCCCAGGAGAGCATTACACCTCTTCAAACGGCATCCGCGGTTTACTGCTTTCCATCATGTCGACTTTGAAAATTGTCAAAACATTCATTATGACATGGCGGGGTTCGCTGTGCAGATGCAGGTGAGATGCATTTTAAGAAGCGGCGTCCGTAAAGTCTTTGTTTTCGTCAGTTATCGCCAGGAAAGAAAAAATGGCTGCTCAGTGAATACTCCAGTCAATAGGGCTCCTGGTGTCTTCATGTATTCCCAATGTCCCTCAGGCCGTCGCAAGGGGCCTGCAAGTGATGTCTGTCGGATATAAAAAATGTGCATATATCAGAATATTGCAGATTTTCCAATTGTTGTATAGCCTTTGACCTGTGTATTGTGTTGTCACATCGACAACAATTGCACAGCGTCAAGCCGCCAAATGTTTACACGATTAATTGTATGCAGAAATGGAATAATATATTTACTGCAAAAATGTATTCTGACCTTATCCGTGTCATAGATGCTAGATCAGAATCTGGAAGTTGTGTGAAATAAAAACATTAAAAAAAAGAAACGTACATGACTGATCAGCAATATTTTAAAAGAAACATTTTTAAATGTCTGTCAGATTTCACATCACTGCAAGCGCCAAAAAAAAGATAAGGGATTACCTCTGATGTGAATATGTCATCGTGCTGAAAATGAGGGGAACAGATCACGCAGTGGCTTTAAAGATCTTATGCAAAGCATGACATCTCTCCTTCCCTTTCCATTAACTGGCCGTATTGAATTACTTAATATGGTATAGACATTTTGCCATGAAGCAATTAAGGGATTACTCGAATATAAATCGCGCCGCCTGTTTGCCATTTTGCAGACACATTGTGGTTCCGAACTCCAACTGTTAATGCCGGCGACACAACACACTTGCAAGACACTCACGCGGATGATGGTGAGTTACTTTAACAAAGAAATGAACCAACCATCCACGAGTAAATGAATGTTGCAGCATTTCCCGGCAGAATTTCACAGCAAACAACTTAATTTGATCAGCTATATGTAAAACAGTCATTTGAAAGGAGGAGGAGGAGGAGGAGGAGGGGGGGGGCTGCTGGTGGGGAGATTAATTGCAAATGTTTACAGTGGAATTTGGACTGTGTGTTCATGATAATCCAGCCAGGAACCGAACTGAAGAGAAATAACAAATGAATGACAATGGGAGCGTTTGCTTATCACGGACTGCTGTCTGCTCAGTGTGTGTGTGTGAGGACTCCAGACGTCTGCCGGTCCTGAACACTTGCACGCACAATGTGACTATTGGTCACCGGCTCCTTGCATGGAGATGTTTGCCTTTTTAACGGCAACATCTGCCAGAAGTTACAGGCCGCTGCATTTTTATTATTATTTTACCCCTCCGCTTGTTCTCGCTGGCGTCGTTTATTTGCTCCGGGGAGCTGCGGAAGTCACTTCAGTGGCAGGGGACACAATTATCTCTGGCCAGACGTCTGACAAAGGCGAGTTCATTCCCATTCTCTCAGCCGTCGCACGGCGCTAATGACAAGTGGAGAGGTAAAGAAAAAAAAAATCTGGTCGTCATGTGGTAATCAGTCCAAAGACATAATAAGCCAATGTTGTGTGGAAAAGTAAACACAGCTCACCGTGCATTAGACCAACCAATAATTGCCCTCACCTACCTCTGCCCCCGTCTTCTCCCTCACACACACACACACACACACACACACAGACGAGAGAAACGCAGTGTGCTCTTGAGTTGCAATTTGAACAACTTGTTCTTTTGAACAAAAGTTGTTGATTTTCTTTTCAGTAGTCAGACCAAATTGTGTGTGAGTCACCAGAAGCTCAAACAGCTTCTTCAGTGCTGCAGTTCTTTTCAGCTATTGAAACAAAGAGTGAAAGCAATTTTTTGCACATAACTTGCTTGTATACGCACGTGCATGAGCACATGCCACACATTCGTATTGTTGTATCTTGACCATACTGAATGTGTGTGTGTGTGTGTGTGTGTGTGTGCGTGTGTGTGTGTGTGCGTGTGCATGTGCCAACCCGCCACCTCTTTAGTTGAGCCTAATGCCCCTTTTACCTCCCCATTTTCTCCAGACTTTTCAGGCCCTGCCACTCACTGATGTGATTCCCATTAAACCTGAAGGGCACTGTGCATTTACCTGGAAAAAAAGGGATACATTCACAACAGTAGCTCGTGTTCATTTGCTGTACACATTACTTTAAATGTAGGGAAGTAAGGAAAGAATGTGCTCTCCATTAGCGTGTATTGTGTAGAAAATCCTAAAGTGGCCTTGCTCACACAGCTGTGTTGTCACATTTTCTTCACCTGAGCGGGGAAAAGTAAAATCCCAAGCATAAGGTCACATATTAAACAGGAGCAAAAAATGAGGAGTCAGCAAAGGCGGGGAGAGAAATGTGCGTCCGGCTCTGAATGTGCTGAATGAATGAATGCAGGTGATGATTTATTGGGCCCTGAGAGCCCCCTCTCCGCCTGTCCTGCTGAGTTCCCGGTGGCTGCAGCCTTTATGTAAAATAAACCCCGGGCTTTTCGTTCTGCTTGTCCCACTGTACCACTTTGCCACCAGTAGAAAGCCGTTCCCCAAAGGTAGAGCAGTAGCCACAAAGTGACCATGGCTTTTTTTGTTTTGTTTTATTAAGGTATAAGCTAAAAGGTCCACTCCACATGAGAGGCACGTATTACCCAGTGAAAAACAGTTTGGATTATGGAGAAGACAAGGGGCGTGATAAAAAAAAAAAAAAAAAAGGCAAGGTTCATTCTGAGCTATGTCTTACTGGAGAGGGGGTGGAGGATTTTGCTGACTGCACTGATATTCAGCAGTTATCTCTCATTGATCATGTTTCTTGGCAACATATTATTACCTCCCCTACAGCTTAACATTTGTAGAGTTGAATTTATGCCGGTTTAAAATCTAGCTGGCGACCTGAAATCTTAATGGGTTTTTTAGCCCGATTTTAGGACCACTAATCAAAAAAGTTGTTAATCCAAAGAGACGAGACGAGCCGTCGCCGTGTGCGGCCGGACGTGTGCTTTTCGGGGAAACTTGAACCGCTCCCTCATACCGTTCGGGGGGACCGCGTGTGCAGAGCCAGCATCTCCCAACCTACCACTTAAACCTAAAGGAGCCTCGGAGCTTGCACTGAAAATGACCCCTTTCAGTTTAATTACTGAGAATCTCATTGACCCGACGTGTCCTTTATTGTCCGGCGAGGGGGGGGGCGTCCACGGCATGACGAGAGGTGTCAGCGGTCACCCCACACAGCTGTAGCGCGTGTCCCTCCATCGAGGACACACGCTGAAAAGATTGACAACTGACCGGGACAAAAGCACTCAGTCAACAAGCTGTTTAATATCCATTATTACGGCGTGAACATTGTTCCCCGAGACAGGTAAACACATCGCCATTGATCCATTGATGGCGAGATAGAAATATTTTCTCTGGCCGCTCACCTCCATAAAGTGCCCCCTTTCACAAAGACAGGGAGCAAACAACGGCGGGCGAAAAGCAAAGAGGTATATAGGAGGGCTGACATTCTGCTCCGTTGGTAAATAATAGCGTCAGCAAGCTGGCCTATCTATAACCCCTGAAACTGCTGTCTGCCAAGATAAAATGGTGGGCCCGTTTCTCCGGAGCGCTTTTTTTTCTCTCGAAATGATCAACACAGCTGATGCGGTTTTATTTGTCTTTAATGTCACACTCGGTCTGGGCTCTCTGAAAAACAGTCTCGAGTAAACACTAATGACAAGAATGCTCTTAGACACTTCAAATTGGACGTAAAGCACATCGCTGAAAAGCCATCGCACCCCGGTGGATCGCTAATCTGTTGAACCTCTGAAGTGGATAAGACCTTGATGAAAAAAAAACCTCAGGAGCTCTTCACAATACAGATTGATGAGGCGTAGTGTAACCTTCTGCCTGCTCGCGACGGAGCCAGAGGAGCCCCCGGATTCCCTTTGTTTTCCCTCCCCCCCCCGTAATTGCATTTGAAATCTTGCATCTCGGCCGTCGAAAAAATATCAAATTGCATGTTTTGCCGTTGTAATTGTGCATTTGTGTGTACCGTTGACACCTCCGCTATCTTTTCACCGCGCGCTATTATGACTTCCCTGTTGTATGCCGGCGAATTAAATGCCTGCTTTTAAGTTTAAATGGAAGCGTATCCTTTTCCACGGGCTCCCTTATATGAGCCCTCTGTCAAAAGAGAGGGGGGACCGCACTTGGTATGCTGTTATTTTGTGAACCACTCCGCTTAGTGTGAAAGCAGAGGGCACCTCTTCCCAGCAGGAAGTGGACAGCTCCCCAACCCCCCCCCCCTCCCACCCCCCCTCCCCAGTAATGATACATAACTAGTACACCTCCATTCACCATAGCGAGCCTCAATAAGGACGGCCTCTCAAACCTTGCTATTATAGTCTAGCTGATGTCAGAGAGTCAGCCACATTCAATATTATATTTTGGGTCTTTTTTTCCTCTGTTTGATTACTCTGCTTTACAAACACTCAGTCACCCCCCACCCCCCCCAAAAAACACGCCTGCAATCTCATCCATTTCCCTCCGTCCGGCTGCCTTCTCCGAGTCTGTCCGTCTCATTGGCTTCGCGAAGCGCGTTTCATTTCCACACAGCTCGCTGCTGATTTCCAGCCCTGTTCGGGTGGCATAAACAAGCACAGTGTGTAATTCGCACTATATTAAAAACTGTTGGTGCAACAAAGAACTCTAATCAGCGGAGGCCTGCATAAGCAAATTATCACTGTTAAATTAAAAACCCTAAGCACATTGTAGATGGTAATAATATTGTAGATCTCCGGAGCAACAATCACAACCTGGGTGCTTCGCTTTATTTATTTTTTACTAGGCAGCCTATCATACTGTTTTAGGAGCTTTTACGGCATCATCAAAATGTTTTTTATTACACCATATGTTTAACAGTTAATGTAGATTAGTACCTGATGAACTGTTTGGGCGCGCGAATTTGAAGGAGTGTCCTGGGTTTTATTTTGCTAGATGTACGCCAGCAAATACCTTTGTGATTTTATGTTCAATTTTTTTTGCGGTCCAAGTCATTTTCCCTGTGCTGCTTTCGGGAAAATGCACTGCTTTTGTGGTGCAACATTAAACCCCCATTACTAAAGGTCTCATTTTAGTGTGTAATAGGCCTCGTATTTCATAAACACTTCTTTGTTCCCTCAGCTGTTGATTGTTACTCATCCAATGCAAAATATCATCTCCATATTCCTCGCCAGCCCTCCGCCGATGCATATCGCAAACTCTTGTCTACCTCTCACCTTTCGTGTCGCAGCTTAATGCGATGGCGTTGGGATTATTTCTTGTTTCAACTTATGGTATCGCAGATGTGCAGAAAGCGGACATTTGCATAAGCATCAAGTAACTCCGTTTAAGCGCCATCTCACGCGTTCACAGGATTTAAATTACATACAATGTTCTGTTAGTAATATTATACATTATCCCGTCGGAAATACACCAGTATTTTACCTCTTTTTTTCTTTTTTTTTTTACTAAATCTTGCAGTGTTTCTGTGAATGCATGTGTTCTGGGGCTTAGGTAATGGTTTGCATTCAGAGTGTTTAGTTCTGGTTGCAGTGGGCAGGGGTTGCACATTTCTAATGGGAATTCAGTCACATTTTAATGTACCAGAAGAACATGTTAGCGCCGCACCTCTCTTTCAGCCGCAGCCCTCCTGAATTCAAGCCGATTATGGATAACAACCACATTACAGCGCGATACATCAAAGGCCTAGCTTACTGCTCAGTGGGGAGCCACTCTGGCGCGTTTGGAAAAATCCACTCATTCAAGAGCCCTCACTGGAAGCATGTTATGCATAAAATGTGTCACCCAGGAAGGTGTCCTCTCATCCATCCGATTCTAGAGCTCAGTGCTGTGGCGTGCGTGCGTGTGTGCGCGTGCGTGTGTGTGTGTGTGTGTGTGTGTGTGTTTGGGGCCGGGCTGATTTCATTAAGAAAAAGATGAGGAAAAGGTTCTGACAGCAGCGTAAAAAATGCTAAACTAAAGGCCTGAATGAAAGATGCGTCGCATCGTCGAAGCCCCGCTCGTTACGTGGATTGCCGGGGTCATTGTAATTAGAAGTTTTGGTGCATTTCTCCCATTTTTGCACTTTAAACTTACTTTGAAAAATTGTGATTACTACTTAAGTTCATCACTGGCACCGAAACTAATTCAGATGTTCATTAAATGCCTCGATAGACTCCGAGCTTGCTACTGATGCTACATTTCAGTTTAGCAATATCTCACTTTCGTTAAAGGAAAGAACTTGTACAAAGAAGAGCAAACGTTAAGTGTGTATCCATTTCTAATTGCGCAAACTTTATTTTCCTGTGCGAGATTCATGCGAGCACACGTGCCTCCGTGCATTTACACATAAAGTAGATCCTGGAGCAATTTTTATTGAATCAGATTCCTCTACACTAATTGCGGGGTTGTTGTGTTAATAAGCAGGTGTTTTTTTTTTTCCACATGCAGGTGTGAGGACCGTGGGCTACCAGGGAGGGTGTGTTTATGTATGCATTGCTTCACACCTGCTAATTTTTTTTATGAATCTCCGCGCTCCACTCATAAGGCTCAGTTTCGTCCCACAGCATTCCTAATGACTGTTATCACACCACCTTCGCAGAGACTAGCGTACAAGTTATAATAGCCTGCGTACTGCAGCCCAGCTGCGTGTGTGTGTGTGTGCGTGTGTGTGCGTGCGCTTACAAAGGTGATGCAGGATTCATGCCAGCATGAGCTAAAACCGGCAGATCTGCGCGTTGAACCAGGGGAGGGGCCAAGACATACATAATGCCGTTCATGTTTGAATGAAACCGTTTTTTAACACATAAAACCGGACAGTCATTCTTTGCTTATTGTCCCCAAAAAAGAAGAAAATGTAATATCGTACTCGTACTGCACTGTACCATGCTTTCTTAACTTTATCTTTTTTTTCTTCTTCTTCTTCTTCTTCTTCTTCTTCTTCTGGGTTCTGCTCTAGAAAAATTCAGCACCCCGGCGCCCGACGCTGACACATTTCGCAGACGAGACAACAGGTGAGAGGCTGCCAAACCCTTGGCCCATACCCATCAACGGTCTTGAGAGCTGAAAACATGCCAAGGCTGCCTGCGATAACAAGCGGAAGCTGTGGAGATCCTCCTCTGGGCAGTAAGTGAAGTCTAAGAATGCTCCCCCCCCCTCCCCCCCGTGACTTACCCTGGCCTGGAACCGTAGCTATTCCCCTCCAAGCAGGCTTCTCCATTACTGGGAGCTAAATTAACAGCATTTAAGTGTCTATTAAAGCACCAATGCTTTGCTGCCTCTGGCTAACCTCCCTTGCCCTTATTCCATCCGCTGTTGCTCATTAAAATGACATAATTGCAGGTAGGCATCCTGCAGTGTCAACACGCTTAATTACCAAAGTGAGAGAGGTTCATGGAGGCAGATTGGCCCAAATAAACCTGGGTAGCTGTGGCATAAATAACAGTTATCATTAGCAGTCCGAGCCCGTTTCATTACCGAGGGCAGGGCCTCTGTTGATGTGTCCCTATTAACAAAAAGAGAAATGTTTTTCTGGAATTCTTTTTTATTTTTGTCACATATTGTCGGGAGTCTTTTTTCATCCACTCGTAACGCCGTCCTTTACGCGCGAGATTTCTTTCTTTTTTAATTGAACAATTATTTACTCAAGGATGCATTCTAATCAGGAACAATTTCGTTTTTCAATCACTGTGTGACAAACGACCCTCAGTAATGTGAAATGAATGTTAATTAAAATGTAATTTCAGCATTACAATACTATACTCCATACTATACCCTATGGTATTAGACTTCACAGTTGTACTTCTCCAAGCACTGCACGTCCTTTGGTGATTTAGTCAATGATCTTATTATTCTTAACCTACTTTAAAGCGGCAAACTGCTCGATGGTTTTGCCTTTTTAACATTCATTCTGGCTCGTCTCATAATCATCTTTCCCCTTCAAAGGCAGGCCAGTGCAACAAAGTATGGCGTATTTACCCCCTGCTCATGAGAAGCTTCAACATGGGTGCTAATCTCCGATCCCTTAGATTCCCCTTTTGTCATCTGTCGTCCCCTAATATGCTCTAACTGGATATATATTGCAACGGAATGCTCTTTTTTAACCTGCCTCTGAACCGTCAAATTTCTGCTCGCTCCTGATCCATCCATTTTATACATTTTAGGTCCTTTAAACCCCCTGAAAGCTTCTTAGTAACAGTTGGTCGATCAAAGCCACCACGGTCTTTCCACCCTCTCCTGAACTGAAGCACAAGTTTAAGACCGTCTGAAAGGAGACTTGGGGCAAACTAAAATGGCATTGTTTGCCACTGACCTGACTCGGTAAACCAAAATGTTCCCTTCTTAAGCCGGAGCACATCGTGTTGCCGCCTGGAAGTGCCGGTTTCGCTCATTAAACTAAAAGGGTTTATTTTGGAAAGTGTTGGCCTTCATCCAAAATCCTACAGTATAATTGTGGTACGCTGTAAAAAAAAAAAGGAAAAAAATCAGAGAACACACTGCAGTGAAGGGGGGCATACCGTGTGAAATTAATTGAAGTACAACTTTTAGAGCTGCTAACATTTATTTTGTTACCTTGAGAAAAGTGTAAGTTAGTCAAAGGTAGCATTATACCTACTGTCGACATATTTCGAAGGGGGGGAACAGGTTGTTGCTTTTCAGTCGGTGTGTGTTTTTGTGTGCGCAAGCTCGCACATGTGCCGTCGGTGTCAAATCGGTCTGTGCGAAAATCGGTGTGCATTCTCCGCGTCTGCGCTTTTTCTGTGCGAGAGCGCGTGCGTGCGTGTGTGTGTGTGTGTGTGTGTGTGTGTGTGTGTGTGTGTGTGTGTGTGTGTGTGTGTGTGTGTCTGTGTCTGTGCGAGCGCGCGTGCAGCCGGGTATTATTTGGCGGTCTGGGTCAGAGGAGGGGCAAGGTATCAGAGATCACAGAGAGTGTGTGACAGCTGACAATTTCAGGCTTTTGATTAAGATTTGTTGATATGACCGGTCCCCGGGTCTCTCCCAAACTCACTCCAGGGATTCTGGGTAGCTCGGCTGTGCCGCAGACAGAACAAGCCGTCAGTTGACAGAATCAGGCGGCACGGGCGCCTTCTCCTCATCGCCTGCCTTACCTCCCCGCTGGAACCCCCGTAATTAGAGTCTGGGCAACATGCAGAAAAAACACCTACAGAGAGCACAGTGTCATGGACATCGCCAATTATGCAGCCATTTTGCTCAGGGATGCAACCGGCTCTTGTTGTAATGACACACACACACACACACACACACACACACACCGCTCCATGTGCCGGAATAGAGGAGTGCACACACAGATCCTATGAGATCATTACAGGACTAAATCAGGTTTAATCCTGACACATTCTTATTATTTACCAGAGTGTCATGTCAGCAGTAACACAGCACACGGGCTGTTGCTTATTATTGCTATTTTGACCATAAAAACCTATCGGGGTCCTCGACCTGTACACCGTGAGCACACCTGAGTGTCATCGCATTCACACAGTCATTATTTCTAACTCGTAGTAGTATGTTGTGGTCGCATTAAAAAAACAAAAACTGTTAAAAAGGAAAAGACCGAAGGAATATTGGATTTATTATTAATCTATCTATTACTTTATTGTAAATGAATAGTGTTGGAGAGAAACTTGGTGAAAGTTGCATATGCGTTTCGACTGATGACAGTAATGAGACTAATAACTATCTTCCTTTTTTTTTTTTCTATTAAATCATGCATGAATAATACAGCATAAATGGGCCATTAGCTTCCACTGTAATGTTAAGTTCCACGGGGGAGACAAAAAAAAAAACATCTGCTTAAATTCAGCAATGGCCAGAAGATGCTTTAGACTCTGGGCAAATGTCTTTAAAACACCTTCTCTCGCTTGAAAAAGAGGAGGAAAAGTTAATTGCAGCATTTGCTCATCTGGGAGACAGAGGGCCACTCAAAACGTCCCCTCATTTGTGAATTAGAGACACGCATTTAGCCACAGGAAATGTAAAGTGGGACTGCTCACCATGAAGAGGAGGTTAAGTGCACTAATGGAAAGCAGTTAAGTGTTTGTTATTGTTGCACCATTGTTCCCTTTTCTCTTTGATATTTATAGTTTGTATTCGCAAAGATGTACATTTTTTTTCCGAGGTTTTAATGGAAAATTCTTCAATTTCTCCATTCAACCAGTAATAGACGGTGCTGGCGTGTGATAGTAAGTGCATTGCATTGTCTCGCCAGCCACTTTGTCCTTGCAGTGGTTTGGTTTTGTGCGTTCATACCGCGGACAATCATTTGAAATACTGAAACTAGCACATGTAAAACCCTGATTCCCTGTTTACAGTCATATTTAGAAGTCACTCCTTGGTTTAAATGCATACAGGTGAAAAATAACATTTTACATTTTTTTATTTTTTTATTTTTTTGGGGCCTGCGTTTTTTTTTGTGCTTTTGCGGAATTGTGGAGAAACAGTGCGTTAAGTATTTGCGTGACTCCCCCGTCTACAGCCCGACACGTATTGTAAATGTAATCCCGCTGATGATGTGCAGTGGAATTAGTATTTCAAGTATTTTATTTGACGTGGTTAATAGTGTTTCCCCCTTTGCAGAGATTTCTCCGAGGAGGGCAATTAATGCGCGTATTGTGGCTACTATTGTTAGTGGTGGCGAAGCACATGGACATAGTAAAATGCTTGAAATTGTATTTGTCATGTTCCAACTAAGTCAGCGCGGCATGTTCAAAAAAAAAAAAAAAAAAAGGAGGGGTGTCAGAGGGGAGAAAATCCTCGGTGTTGCTTTGAGCCGACTTTGACACAGATCTTCGGCATAACATGCTGCCACCTCCAGAATAAAAAGAAAAACAACCCCGGCCGAGGCAGGCAGACTGACGCAGCAACCCATTCTAATGAGAATTTTGTGTAATTGATGTCACGGTACGGCGAGATTGGGATCATTTCTCCGTTTCTTCTCTTTGTTTGCTGCCATTTCAGAAATACGCCCTCTGAACTTTAACAGTCATTTATTCTTTCATTTCCTTCTCTAAACAAAAGCGGGGGGCCCTCTCTCCGCTCATCACCGCGCCAATACCGGAGAAACAGCATCTTGTCACGCAATGTAACAGAACCATTAAACGCGCAGCATTAAAGGGAGACGAGACGCAATTAGCCAAGAAATGACTCTGATCTCGGTGACATTTGGGAGAAATTGTAACACAATATGCGCGGCCGACGCCTGATTGACAGCCTAATCCAAGTGTGATGGGTGCGGGTCCGCGTGCGCGGAGCGGAGCGGGTCGCCGGCAGATAACGAGTGCAGCTGCACAGCCCTGATAGCTGTGTCCGCCGCGATTCGTCACCGGGCAAATTCCTCCGGTTTAAACGATGATGAAAGTATCGACCATTAATGACAGGATCATCTCTTTGCCTGAAATAAACGCTATAATCCCTTTTGCCAGGTCCATGAATTCCTAATATGAGTTATACAAACCGGAGCAATAAATCAGTGTTAGCTCAGTTGTGTTTGGGAAATTGTGCTCGGGCTCTTTGCGCCCCCCCCCCCCCCCCCCCCCCCCCCTGTTTAAAATGCAAGACGGGCAACCGAGGACATCTTTGCTTAAGCTGTAACATCCAATGAGTTATTGCCGGGGATAGATTAACTTTCCGCGCAGCAATAAGAATTGCAAATGGGTCAAGACGGAGGTGGAATTTCCCCTTTGCTGTTGTGGAGCCGGGGCGGGTGTTGGACTGCGGTTCGGCGGATGGCGATGAATATCACAACCTTTTCGTCAGCCGAGTCCCGGATTGGTGGAACATGAGTGATGGGGCCGCGGTGCTCATTGTGCTTTAATGACATTTATCACGGCGTTAGGTAAGTGAGCCACAGAGAGGGACGGCCGGCCAGACGGAGGGGATAACGGCCACGTCTGCGATGAGTTTGTGTTCCCGGGTCATATTTGCAACTGAGAGTCAAAGAGGAAGAGACTATTTAATTTGTTTCCTTTGAGTCCAACTTTTTTTTTCTTCTTTTTTTTTTAAGATTCAAGCAAATATAAATTGCGCGCTCGCACATATTTAGGTCAACAAGACAGATGCCACAGAATAGGAGCCAAACTGTAACGGGCAGGAAATCCAATTCTATTACTCTATATTATGCAGACACATTTGTAAGAAAAAGCCGTACATCTAAAAAAAAACAAACAAAAAAAACATTTAAACATACGTAGTAGCTTAAAGCCTGGATTACAAATGTGTCCACAGAAAACATGGGGCGACAAACATACGTAGTAGCTTAAAGCCTGGATTACAAATGTGTCCACAGAAAACATGGGGAGGCATCCCAGGAGGAGGGTGGGGGGGGGCACACCTTTGACTGACACTTATATGCCAGAAGAAAAAAATGTCCACCCACGGGAAGCCTGGCATTAAAGCAGGAACGCATTCCCTAATTCACCTCCCCTCCACAAGATGATTGTAGGCCCCTTTTTTTGGGGGGGGGGGGGGGGGAGGAGAGCTGACACAATGCTGCTTAAACGTAATGATTAGGGGTGGGTGGAAAGTACAAGTGAATGGCTGATGAATATTTCATAAATGTTAGCAGCACTTACTGGACTGGAGGCCTGATTGATGGCAGAATGGCTGTAAAGGCTTGGACACTGAAGGGCCCCAGCCTCCCTGCACGCCAGTGCTTACTTCAAGCACCGTCGTTAATCGCGGAATAAAGATGTATTTAGCTGAAGAGCTCTTCATTAATGGGCCCGCCTTTAAACAAAAGTGGCTGCATGGGATTTGTGTCATTGGAGTGAAATGCGCAAGACTTAAGTGATTTCTAGAAGCCAAGTTGGCATGTTGAGGACATAAATAAAATATTTGCCCCTCTCCATCATCTCCAGTGCCATCTCACTACTTTGAATTGACTTCAAGCTCTGGTGCATTTATTGAACGACACAGAGGTGTATATACAAAGCGAGCGCAATTAATACAAATGCAAACACTTTTTACGACTTACTTGAACTACTAAAAGGCACCGATGAAACTACACTAGAAGCACAAATATGATTTCGGCTGTTACAGGTGTTGTTGGCTTGCGAGTGGAAAAATATAGCAGCTTAATATTTGAAAACATTGCCGCGTGTGTATTTCCGCATTCAATCTGATGTCATTCAGTTCTTCCAATACCCAATCGGTTTACACCCTTGTCTTTGTAATCACTGGACTGTACCAGGATAGATCATTTCTTTTCATATAAACCCCCAGAATGCAAAGCATGTTCCTCAAAAACCATCTGATATATAACCCCTCGCGTGCAGATGTGGAGAGAGCCCCAAATCCACTCTGGATCCCCTCGTCCAGCCCTCTTTAATGAAAGCGTGTGCATTTTTCTATTACCGACAAGTCCATTTGCTCACAACCATCCATCACACATCTGCCCCCTCTTTGCAGGCACGTAATGAATTGAGCCAAAGTGATTTGTGGCTGTAATCCTTCAGAGGAAGTGAATGAAGTGTAAGCATTGCATGCATTTCTTTTTTTTTTTTGTTTTACACTTTATTTCTCTGTGGATGAATTGTGCCCCATAGGCAGTGGGATCACACAGATGGCAGCGAACATTATGTGGACTAGGGTTTTGGTGCTATTACCATGTATTTCTAATACAACTAAAGCCCGGAGAATGACTCTCCATCCCATTTTTCATTAACTTCAGTGCCCTTTACCTGCAGTCCTCTGCCAGTTCTTCTGCGTCGCTATGAGCCTGCTAATAACTTTAATCTCACTCAGAACATTACAGGACGATTTGAGCTGTTATAAATGAGGTATTAGTGCAGAGAGGGTGGATGGATATTGCTACTTGTCTCGGGGGATGTCATCAGCAATATATGACTATGTTTTTTCAGGATAGCCTGTCGTGCATATCTTGATCGACTTTTTTTGTTTGCTTTTCTTAATTTTAGCACCAACACTCGGTGCATGAGTCCAATCGTTAACAAATATAATGAAACGACACAATAATTACTAATGTCGGCGAACATTCGGCGGAGAGGAATAATAAGTGTGTACGCTGAGAACTTCAGCCTCAATTCTGGTTATTATTTATGGCAGCATGACATTATTGAGTGTAAACTGTGCCACTCTGGCTTTTACGCAGAATCAGCTTCTTTTTGTTGTTTTTGCAGATTTCACCATAGGTTTGAAATACAGCTGTGAAATGACACATTGAAAAAAAGACAATGCTCAACTCTACTATAACAATTCATCATCATCGTCATCATCATCGCATCTTAAAATCCGTTTGCCTTGTGTCTTACAAAATCATTCTTCCTGTATGAGCTCACCTGTGGCTCAGGAGAGTTGAGGGTCTTGACTGGATCCCTTAGTGGGCGAGCCCTCGACATGCCCAGCCCTGCTACGTCCCTGAGGCCCCGGCTGTCAGCTGTGTGCCTCCACCACTGTCATTGTGAGTGTGTGTGTGTGTGCGAGAGCGAGAGGGTGTGTGTACGTGTGTGTCTGTCTCCTACCGCAGAACAAGACCCAATTTGATTTGCTCCACTGGCCTGTGAAGCTCGGCTGTGAGGCAGCACCTCTCTTTATTCCCCTAATGGCTTCCCTTCCCCACTGCTCCTTACCCTTCCCCAGACACCCGTTATGTGCACTCTTGTAAATATACATATACGCGATAGTGGAAGAGGAAGAGGGGAAACACTGTGACCCGTGGACCCAAAGACAGACACTTTAGAGGATGACCTTGGGGGCCGGGGTCTCTGTAATCTGGGAATATGAGGAGCCTTTAGATGGTCCGGCCAGATGCTGAAGTGGTGGGACCTGCCTATCAAAGCGGGAGGAGAGCCACCAGAAGCAGTCCATTTCCACGGCTGGGGCACAGGGCAGGTTTGTCATGGTGTCATTTGTGTCCAGGGGTAATGGAGGTTAAGGTTTCCGCTGCCGCTGCCACCCACCCTACACCTCTGCAGCGCCTACGTACGGTATAATGCCAGCGCTGCGCTTCGTCTCCCCTCCCCCATAAGTGATCCAAATGGTAGCTCTTGTGAGTTGAACCATATAAGTGAGTGTGATGGAGAGACATGTAAATTGCATTGCATGGGACATGCATTTGGCCCGGCCTATAGCCGGCTAACGGCACGGCTGTGCTCAAACAGCTTCCCCAAAGCGTCCATGTGTGACTCTGGGTTTAAATGGGTCATACCATATAGGTGCAATTCAATCACATCTGAAATGAGTTTGGTGCAAGTAAACTTTGGGGGGAAAAAAAAGAAAGAAAGGGTTTTCTTTGTCAATTCTAATGACTTTGAGTTCACTGTGTGCACGTGTGGCTGTGGATCTTGGAAAATTGCAAGGGCTGTGTGGGGAGGGGGGCGCTAATTTAAGAGGCTTAATAATGACCCCCCACTATTCTCTGCAGGAACTGCCGTCATTCGCCCATCACATCACATGCATGGCCTGACATGGAAACAGGAGATGCATGTCATTTTTGACACAGCTTGGCACTTGCTGGCTTCGGGGGGGGAAGTTCTACATGAATCCAATGCTGCAGTACCTGTCTGCTTGTAGGGGGAAGAAAGAAATAAGAAAAACTCAATTCCTTCATTTTTCAAGTCTTCCTCTTCCTCAGTCTTGCTACCTAAGTAAACAGTAAATATTCAAAGCATTTATAGTTCACGATGAAACCTGTCCGACATGTAAGCAATAAAAATCGCTGCATTGTGTCGAAATAGAATTAGCATTTGAAAATCAAAGTAAACGCCACACATCACTCGCAGGTTCTCCATAAAAAAAAATCATAGTGGGGGACCTATTTTTAATTGACAGGCTTTTGTCTATAGCGCTCTCCGGACCCACTGATGAGGACTATAAATAGACAGAATGGGCTTTTTTGGCCACATGCCTGTGTGTGTGTGGACAATTTAAATCTTCCATGCTGTTCAGACTCAATAGATTAATTGATCCTGTCCATGGTTGACAAATCAGCATGGGTGCAGTGAGCGAAAATGAAAGGTGAATCGAGAGGGTGAGGCGCACACCATGTTTGAGGTAAATACCCAGGGATTTCCAGAGTTAGGAAATCCAATTGTTGACCTTTTTTTTTTTTCTCCTGGCTAACAAGAAGGCATCATTGCTATTAAGAGGCTGCTTTTGAGCGTCTGGGGAACATGTGTGTGTGTTTCAACCAGACTGACAGAGGAAGGCATGTCAGAGCCCATGAATAAACGGCGTGTGTAGATGTAATGACATTGACAGGCAGCCAAAAGGGTGAGGTGCATGACATGACATTAACACGAGCTTCAGGCATGACTTAGATGCTTTGCACAACTCCAAATTAGTTTGTATTTAAAATAGTATTCCCATTTTTCTTCAGCCTCTTGAGCTTTTTTTTTTTTTTTTTTTTTTCTCTCCCAAAGCATAAATAATGCCATAACATTTGCAGTCGTAATAGTGTTTGCCCAAATTTGAGATGCGTTTGTGTTACTTTTGCTTAACAAATCTGATATCTGATTCCATAATATGAGCTAGCAGCTCGGTCTTAAATCTCTTTCGGTTTCCTCTTTTTCAGAGAAGACCAAAAACTGCAGGGTGCATAGCCCAACAAAAAAAAGGGGGCCCCATCCCATTGGCCCTTGATGCGACAGTCACCATAATGCAAGTGGCACGGTGTGTCCGCTCTCAAACGATTCGAGTGAGAATCTCTCCCTCCTCCTGCCCTCCGTTTATCTCACTTCTATAGTCTTCCTGTCTTTGACCCATGTAGAATCCAGCTTCCCATTTGGGCCTCCATGCATCCAGTCTTTTTACATTTCACCACACTCAAACACTTCCAAATAGGATCTGAAAGCGTGTCATCACACTGACGGTGGTAAGAGGCAGGTCCCTTAATTTTATTTAAATTTCCAGTTTTTTTGGGGCATCTCGGTTCAGTGGGGGGGGGCTTTCTCAGAGGTGACTGGTGTGAACGATTCTTGGCTCAAAGTGTAAATGTGAGTCATAGCTGTCTGATAACAGCTTATAGTCTGACTAAATCCCATAAGAATATTCCTGCATAGTTCAGGTTAGGCTCCCTTAAAACCACTTTCTTCATCATGAATCTACGGCTGCTGAATTGTAACCAATAGCTTTCATAGTCGGACACGTAAAAAGGACCCAGTGCGACGATTTCAAGTGAATTTTTGATATTTCATTATGAATCGAGCCGATGGTCTCGTTTATATCTCAGAATACTCACTCTGCCAAAATCACTGCAGCCCTCTCCGTGTCTCCATCCCCTGGTGGAATGTGAGCTCTGGCTGATCTGTTGGGACCCAGCCCAGGCTCATCTGGTTATCATGTTCTTCTGTCTATCTGATGTTTATTTCACATTTGCTACCACTGATGATATGCTGCCAGCTGGAAAACATTATTAAAAATTGGGTGGATTTAAAAAAAAAAAAAAAAAAGGAAACATGAGGCAAATGTGCATCAGTCCTTCATGTGCTTATCAAAATCCAGGCGCAGAAAGTTTAGATGTTGCAGGTGGTGTTTTTTTTTTTTCAACCTATCTCTTCAGAGTAGGCAGTGGATTAGCGTCGGCACGGGTAACGTCGCGTGTCATTTAAGACATCAAAATTGACCGCAAAGTCTGTGAGCGCCTTTCTCTGAGGAGGCATCGTCCAGTATTTTCATGTTCCTGATTTCGAATTGAGCAAAACAACCCCTCGTTTAGTTTTTTTCTTCTTTTAACTGCTTCCAGGAATTTGCAATGAAAAAGTCTCTTACCAACACCCAGACCACCCTCTTTTCCCCCTTTGATGATTTTTTTCTGAAATTAGCGCTAATCAAATGTGCCTCGGTGTTGAAAACCCTCCTTTTTCTTTTTTTTTCCACCCATCTTCCGGAGGCTGTTGTTGTTGGAAAAGAATTGTGTGGATTACACTGGCAAGCCACCCCTGAACCCTTTTTCTAACTCTGTAATCCAAAAGGGGAAGCATGGCTCGTTTTTATCAGGAAGCTCAATAGATAAACAATAATAATACATTTCAGCTAATGAAACAGACCACGATGTATGGAGAGCTTACCCGTAAGCCGCGCGCCTCAGCCTCGTCGCCATTTGTTTGGAGCTGTTTGTTTTTAACTGCCTGCTATTGTTAGTGTTTTTAATCCGGGGGAAATAAACTTATTTTGAATGCTCCATGGATTAAAGAAACTGCGATTCTTCCACTTCAAACACGCGCGGAGTGTCAGCCGATAAAGCGACTGCGGCTCAGAACCCCAGTTTGATTGTCCCTTTTTCCTCCTGCGCCCAAACAAGGTTTATTTAAACCTTTTTTGGGGGGTTCCAAGTGTCTGGGTGGCTTTCATGGTTTTTTCATTCGAAAGTATGGTTTACCACACAAGTCAAACATTGGTTTGAATAATCCCAGAGGCCACCTGCTCCAACTCAAACCACTCCAAAGGAAGTCCAAGTATGTACGCTTCAGTCAGCCACCAAACAGAGCAATAGTACGCGGTAATTCCTTCCCTAACTCTAATTGCAGAGCAAGAAAACAATGGGCCCTCAGGAGATTGTGCAGCCACTGGACGCAGGCTTTATTTGCATCACATTGCGCCCTTATCTCCACACAGCCAGTCTTTCATCTACCCGTAACTCCAATTAGCACTTTTTTTATTTCTTTGTGGTTGCAGGAAGTCTGGTCAGATGGCCACAGTAAAGGCCGACTTTGCTCCTAGGGGGAAAAGCAACACCAAGGCCGGAGTGAAAGATGGAAAGGAGGAAGTGTGTGTGTGTGTGTGTTTGTGCAAAGACGAGAAAGAAAGATAGATGTAAAGAGATTAACAGAGTAGGGCGAGAACGTTTGCATGAGGTACAGGGTTTGGTTGGACGAATAAACAAATGACAGGAAAGGCGATCGGCGGAGGTAGGCTCCTCAAACGCCATGGATCGTGTAATAACAAATAATAGTGTGTAAAAACAAAGGAAAGTGTAAGATACGTCAGGGCAGAACTAAATATATCATTCTCATTCATGCTGACAGATTTTCTTCCACAAGCGTGATATTCTCAGAAAAAATGCCATAAAGTTTCATGTTTCAGGCTTCTTTCTCAATATTTGAAAAAAAATATTCACAAAGGAATTCACGAGTGGCGTTCTTTCGTTGATCTTACGAGGCCTTTTTTTGTGTGCCTGTGTATCAGTTGAGTAAGAATGCGTGAAACTAATCACTCTTGTCTAAAAAAAACAAAACAAAACAAAAACACTCTGTCCCTCCATTCCTACCAACACCGCTGCCGCCTTCCAGGGCTGGGGGGCATTTTAATTGGCCCACTTCCGAACTGTAATTTTTTTAATTGCTCGGAGACACTCTGCTCTCTTTAAAAAAAAAAAAAAAAAAGAAAAGAAAAATCAATGCAGATGTAATAATATCTGTAATTGCCTGCCATGCTCCAGGGACACCACAAAAGCCTCGGATCAATGAAGGAAAGCAGGGAAGCTGCTAGGGGTTAATTCTCCCCTTTCTCTAGGTAATGACAGGGAGGCAACGCTTGGCTCCTGGCATGGAGGCGCAACTTGTGCTGTTCCTATTGTCTCTACAGCGCCTAATTGGGCCAAATGCAGTTAGTTCCCCCTGGCAGAGGCTGTCGAGCCGGTGATTAATGAAGCCTCCAGTCACGTAACCTGATAAAAGAAAACAGAGGGATGGCGGGGAGAGAGGGGGGGGGGGGGGGGGGGGGGGGGGGGGGGGGGGGGATATCAACCAGGTTTGTGTTGTTCTCCGTCCTTTTTCACATTCCTGTGCTTTTCAATGTTCAAGAACCTCTTAACAGGCTAAGTTTGCTGAGGTTTATTTCTCTTCAGGGAAGAAACGGGAGCTATTAGTGCATGGTGGGAGTAATTAAACCAAAACAGAAGGGGGAAAAAAAGGAAGAGAGATGGCTGGTAGCTCAGCGTGACTACCAAGTCCAGCTTTCTCAAATCGAATATCACACAATCTAGAGGAGACAAAAAAACAAAAAATTGGTCGACTGCGTTTGGATTTTGCAGCCGTTCGGAGTGCAGGATCAAAAGGTCACAGATATTAGCCTACTAGGATCATCATGGCATTTGACTAATTACCTCAT
This sequence comes from Colistium nudipinnis, assembly GCA_016785305.1. NCBI lineage: Eukaryota > Metazoa > Chordata > Actinopteri > Pleuronectiformes > Rhombosoleidae > Colistium > Colistium nudipinnis. The sequence goes on along the minus strand of JAFBJU010000279.1, from coordinate 55,702 downwards.
TTGGCTGCACTCTAATACCGCCCGTGGTCTCCGTGGCTCGGCCTTGTTACTCGGCTCGGAGAGAACAGAGGGGACGCGGAAGTTCTCCGCGGTGACCCGGGCGAACGGATGGCAGCTTGTTGCTGCCCGGTGGGCGGGTCGTGGGAGGGGAAATCAATCCTGTGTGAATATATGCAATTACGTCCTGCTGGACTTCGCCTAACACGTTTATGGGAGCATTAGGCAAAAGTCCTCCTTTATCAACAGCCCCCACACACTCCTAGCCCCCCCCCCCCCGCCGGGGCCATTAGGACAATGACATGAAATGTTCACAAGTAGGAAGTGTGGCGTAGGTATTTTGGGGGGGGGGCGGAGCTACCTGTCCCACTTTGATTGCGCTCAGGACAAAGTGCGTCTCGGTGGTTTTAATATGTTGATGTCACGTTGTGGTTCGCCGGTATCCTCGCCGGAGGACTATGTGCAGCGAGGCAACCAAGCTTATGAGGAAATCTGAAATGAACTGTTGCTTTTGTAGTGATACCGGAGAGGAAAATGTAATAAATCTGTTTCGCTTGTTTCCAACATGCAAACATTGAGATGATGGCGTATAAACCTCACTGTTCTTTTAATTACCGGTTCATTTAAACGCAAATGTGTTGCCATCTCCGTATGAATAATTATCATTCATATGGGTGAATTATTAACATGGCATTTCGGTTTCTATCAGCAGCCAGATTGTTGCTTCGTTATGTCAGGGGGTTTGATTAATTGTATTTGCGCATGTTCATTTTGTCTGGACTTATATAGGCACCTTAATTCCTCTGCAGGAAAAAGAAGGAAAAAAAAGGCCCAATTACCATAAAACGTATGAATGATAATTGTGGAACAATGTAATGTCAATAGCCCTCTGATTAATCCCTCTGAACACAGCCAAATGGCTGGCACAGTAACTCGCTAAGTGATAAGCAATTTCATTTGTTCCTAATTACTAAGAGGCCCATTTTGCCACTGTCATGATGAGATTTCTAAACCTCCTTAACCAGCCAAGGCTTATACATTTATAAAGCACTTCTTTTTTTTTTTCGCTCTCTCCCTCTGTCTTTCTCTTTCTCTCTCCCCCTGCCTCCTTTTGGAAGATATTCAAGTCTAATTACTCAGAAGAGGGCATGTGTGCTTACAGTAGCACAAGAGGTGCTTCACAACAAAGTTTATCCCAAACAGCCGGGACTCTAAGTACGTCCAGGTACTCTTTTTTTGGAGAGAGAGAGAGAGAAACGGCGCTTGTGCTAATGGCCTGGATGTACGAGTATGCTCGCAGCCGCCATTATGCCTGTGTAAGTGCACATTATAGGGTTGTTTTTTGTTGTTTTTTTCTCCACGGCGTCTCAGAGCTAATAGAGCCGGTTTGTTTGTGGCCATCAATGAAACAGCCTTGGGCCTGTAAGCCATAGGTTCTTCAAACAGGCTGAGATTATTTTTTTTTTCATTTATCAACGAACTATAGGGAGGAGGAGGCCTGCTCAGATGGGCTCAAATACAGCATCACACATGGTTCTACCTCAGGGCTTCCTCGCTGTCACCCAACAGCACCCTCAAAAACCCACTATTCTCCTTCTTATCCCAGACCTGAATTCTTCATTTGGTCACACTGCCTGCTCCTGAATGGTCACCTCTGAAGAGATTAACCCTTTCATTAAAAATGCCTGACCAGGGTCAACCTACTGCCTGGCTCTGCGGTCGCTGCGCTTCGCTTTGATCTATCAGCTATGGAGAAATTATGAGCAAACTCCTAAGCTGTGCCATGTGATTTGTTTTTGTAAATTTTGGAGAAATTATTCATAATCCTATTATGTGGACAAGGGGCAAAGCCGCATAAAATATATGAGGCCTTTGTTATCATGGAGCGAGGAAGCACTGTTGGATTCTGGGTGCGCTGAGGAGTTATGGGAAAACAGAAGGGTTATGACAGGCCTTTGATTAAAAAACAAAAAACAAAAAAAAGGAATAGCCCACTCTATCCGATGTATCCATTCACCTAAATAAAAACAAACAACAAATGCCCATATATACCAATTTTCCCCCTCTATCCCAATCCTGAGTCCATCTGTTTTTTTTTGTTTTTTTTTGCAGACAAGGAATAATTGTGACGTTACAAGCCCCAGCAGAAGCGGTATGCATTATTGAAAAAGGTAACGTATTGTATATAACCAGGGGAAGAGGAGAAATCACAATTTTTACACCTCCCATCTCCCTTTCAGGGGCCAATACTTTGCAGAACAAAAGTCAATGTCTCAGCCCAAATCTCGTCTGACAACGCGTAGCAACCCGTGCTATTTTGGGCCCTTTGTGGTGCCAATCTCCTATCTCTCCCGTGACATTTTTTTTCAAAGAAAGAGTAGATTTCCTCGAGACTCTGCCCTTTGCAACTTCCACAGTGTATTCTTGCGCACAGAGCGAGGACCCTCCTCCTCACTCTAATGCTGTCGCTCCAGCAGTGACCTGAGAAAGGGGAAATTAAGACAGCGTATCAGGCTAAGAGCCCTATCTTGAGCCGGTGGAGTGAAAAGACTTTATACAGATGCTTAATTCCCAGTTACACATTTGGAAGAAAAGGCGCAGAACCTGGGAAAATACTTTTTTTTTTTCTCTCTCCACAAACTACGCCGCAAACAAGAGCCGGGAACGAAGATGCCACTTCATAAGACTTTTTTGCTACTTTGCCCCCCCCCCCCCCACCCCCCAAAAAAAAATCAAATTTGCAATTTGTTCGATTTATAATTGTATCTAAAGTATTCCCGCTCCCCAGTCTTTAATCACCCTGCGCTCTGTTCTGCAATAATTTACAGCTTATACAAAACTTATCTTCAATGCTTTTAATGTCCCCATTTTAGATGGACTGTCTTACTGGCAGGCCACCAACTTCACATTAATCTGCTGCCGCGCCAGCCTACAGGTCTTATCTAGGGCTACTTTTATACAGGGTGAAAAGCTGAGTCGTTCCAAATAACGCAGGTCTAATTGGCGATGTTGTGCAGTTAATTTCCACAAAGAGCCTAGGAGACTGTCACCTCGGTTTGGGAGCTGAAGCCGTGTACCTCAGCGAGCCGTTAATCAGGAAACACACTTTCCACTGCTTCAAAATAGGGCAGAGGTCAAGGAGGAGGTGCCGACACCATATCTGCACCCGAACGCTATAATTGTAGGAGTGTAAATTGCTGTAGAAAAAGTGCCCCTGTCCCTGAAATTCAGCAGAAATGCACGGTGAGTCTCTGCCCAATGGGTATAATGAAGTGTCTCTTAGTGTAAGCAGAAAAGTTAAGACTTGAGAAACTTATCGCTCGATTTTTGCTTTAAACTAGCCAGATTTCTAGGATCTAAAATATGTGTAAGAATAGGTGTAACCAGTCAAAAAAAAAGTGTATAAATAATAATATAATATAGAAAAAAAACCATTCTACTTTAACACTCTAACATCTGATTGAAAACATAAATCTTGTCAACAAGGAATATATGTTCCCCCAAATCAGTACGAGGGCCCACTTGCCTTTGAATTTCTGTTTGTGCTGTACTGTACCCTCGTTTGGGGCCAGACCCGCTCTCCTAATGTGCATTGCTTGATCCCACAGTCAAGATTTTCCGGCTGCCACTTAACCTCCAGTGGCTCAGGGGCCAGGAATGGAGGTGGTCTCAAACAGAGTCAGGCCTCCTCAATTTATGGCTGCCTGCATGTGGTCCTTGAACAGCACCATAAAGGAGAGGACCACTAAACTTGAGATCTGCAACTTATACATTGCATCAACAGATGGGTAAATGGAAATATTTATGCAATAAATGCTCTACATTTTTTAATTTCAGAATCTCCTTAAGATACAAACTAAAAGTTTAACCTTTGAGATATAATCACTATTTCTAGAATGATGGCACAAGGGTAACAACAACTTAGGTATGTCCCTAACACGCATGAAAACCCACCAATCTGAACTTACTTTATGAATTATTATTAATGGGGACATTTATTAGTTAGTCATTGTTCTTACGTTCTGGAAAAATAAATCATACATAATTGTTTTTGTTTAATTTACATCTTAAGGTACATTTTCATCTCCGGAGTGAATTTAGATGTTAGTACTATACTTATCATCCTTATCCACTGCCAGATGAGGCTTGATTTAAAAATAAAAAATAAAAAAAATAAATAAAAAAAGAGCGAAGCACCGGTCAGTGGTGCAGACTCTGATTACTCGGTTTGTGTCAGGATTTTGGCACTCAGTGGTCTCAGGAGGCTCAGGGTGATGACTGGCTATCTACAACCTGTCAGAAGAGGCCAGAAATATCATCCAAGAACCCGAAATCAATGACACAAAATCAAAATGGCTGTCGTTAAAATGAAGATTTCCCCTCCTTGTATTTTCCTTCCATTTCTTTTACCTTTACCTATGGAGTCAAACCTATGGAGTCAAACTCAAAATGAGCATCGGTGCCTGCGCTAATGTAAAGAGGGCCCATGAAGCTTTAACTGAACTGACATGCTATTTCAAATTATACTTTGACCTTCAAACCGTAGCTACTTAAAAAAAAAAAAAAAAAAAAAAAAAAAGCTGAGCTTCATCACTTGTCAGTCTATTGCCCACTTTTGCTTTAAAGATCAGTAATAAGCCCTCATATTCACAGATGCACTGCAGTAACTGTGCAGTAGAGGGGGTTAGTATTGTCAACAATTTTAGTCATAGTCTTATTTAATTTTAAGCAAGAAAAGGCAATTATTCTGATTCCGAGCGACTGTGATAGTGGACCTCTTCTCATGTTGCAGTTTATAGTGTCGATTATAACGCAAACTAAAAATCACAAGTTTTAAGATGTTCCTGTCATGTTAAAGAGGCTAATGAATAGAAGCGCTTTATACTTGCCACACATATACATCAACCGAATAATATTTTTTCACAACCCTAAACTTGTAGATGTAATTATGGATTATTTCTCATCTGTTACGCCACAATATGACTTTTACGAATCAGCCATAAAACCAGCAGTATCACATTTCAAATCTGGGACGGCCTAATGTGACTCCAACAATGACATCATAACATCTTGCATAACCCGACTTGAGACGGCAAACCTCGCGCGTCAAAAGTCATCAATATGAAGATGCCGCGTAACCTCCTCATCTCTGTCTCTCCGGCTCTTTCTGCTTGTCATACTTCCCCCACTGTGCATCCGAGAGGTGACCCCTGCCTCACCCCCCCCCCCTCCGGAGCAGGGTGTGAGCCGGGTGTCCCAGTCAGACCTGTCCTGCTGAATGCCTTATGACAGGTTGTTTGTGAAGCTCTTCTGTGCTGTTTGTTCCCTCTGCCCTCCCGTATCCTCGCTGACAGTGGAGCCATTGTGAGACTGAAGGGCCCACGCTTTGTTTCCGCCCGGCTCATTGGAGCCAGTGTCGGTCCAAAGAGAGCTCGCGCTCGCACCTCCGCCCGCTCTCCGAGAGCATCTGTTGATTTACCTGCCCACTACTTCACCATTTACGCCCATTAATTACGTTGCCGGGGAGGTTTCGTGGGTTTAATGTGCGGTAAATAGCAACACCTTAATTATATATGTGGAATTAGCATGTGATTCATATTTAAAGGTGAAGATTTTGAAATTAGAATGATGATACTACTAATATGATTCTGAGACCTTGGGTTACAGAAGGATCTAACGTGCTGTGTATATTTCCAGGTTACGGAAAGTGGTATCATGCAGAAATAGGTGCATTTACCATGCGTCGTTATTGAGATTTTATTTTAATGCATCCATCCAATTTGCAGCACCGCAGCTTTGTATCTTTGTCTTTAATCAAACACCTAGATGTTTTTCCGTGTTTTTTTTTCTGTGCCATTGTCTGCGACATTTGGTACTACCAAATATTTGATACAAGTACATTTTGTCATATTGGCTCAGTAATTCCCGAGTAAACCAGGGGGAATAGGCATGAATAATTAATGGGAATTATTAAGCCGCATGCACCAAACGAGACCTCCTTGGATTGGACTTGTTTTACCTGCAATATGTTGGTTATGGTTCCTTTTAACACGTACATAAAATTCAATGATTCGGGGTGAAAAAAGAAATTAAATAAAAAAGCCAATGCAATCAAATCCAGCCCCATGTCTACATCCAATCATATACCTAACCCCCTCCCAACCCCCCATTTCCCTCCTTCCTTCCCTCCATCCACTGTTCCTAACATCAGCAGGGAGCTCGGCTAATTTACGAGCGCGGGCAATGCCAACATACTCTCTGAGGAGGGCCCGTTTTAACACCTCCAAATGCTGTAATGCATCCCAGCTGACCTTAATTATAAAAGCATGTGCCTCCCCTGTGCTCCCCCACCCCACCATATACAATCCACAAGGCCGGGGGTGTGAGCCAGTGTTCTTACCTGCGGAGAACAACACAGCAGCAGCCACCGTGGCAGCTCAATGTTAATAGTTGCATCCTGAGAGGAAATCAATACAGCTATAAAGGGTGATATCACAGGGTGTCTGGGCCCCCGTGCACAACCCCTCCTCCTCCTCCTCCTCCTCCTCCTCCCTCTCAGTCCCTCCCTCCCTCAGCGGGAACTTTTTTTTATGAGGGGGTCCTGGTGGCCGGTGGGAGCAGCTGAAAGGTCAGTAGTGTGAGGTTTTGATCCAGGGATGAGACGCACTCCTTGGGAGTGCTGGGGTAAACGGCGGAGAGGGACCCCTGACTCATTCCGGACGAGAGGTGGATCTTTGAGCGGGCTTACGGCCGCTGTGTGTTGTCAAGGTAGCGAAGCATTAGTGCCCGTAAAGGCCCATCGATGCCGCCTGGTTACGATCACAGGAGAATCCCAGGAGGTAAAATGGGGCCTTGCTAAACTGCTGATGAACTGGGGGGAGATATTAAAAGAGCGGCTCTCCCTCTCCTTCTGTCTGTATTGCAGATTTTGGCCCATAATATTGATATACGCACAGCACGGGGCTCCAGCATCATTGGGCTGATAAACTGCTCATACAATAGATAATCTTTTATGTACCTCCCGTGCACAGCACAAATATTATGACTATTAGTACATTAATTAACTCACTGGCCTGGGGGTCCTCCGCCCAGCCAAGGTTAAGAGCTTCTTTAATTAAAGATCAATACGGTTTTGCAGTATATTTCAGCAGCACCAAAGGAGACATGGAGCTCTTTACTGTCTACGTGTCAGGATGATATAAAAGTTCACGAGATATGCATAAACAGAGATTAAAAGTGCAAAATGAGGCCGTTCACCAGAGCGGAGCAGCTGATGTACGTCAAACCGCTGAAGTGATGGTATGAAAGACATTATGTTTGTAGCGCTCATGCGCCTTCAGACTTCTGCAGGTCTGAGCCTGACCCCAAACACGCAGGCCCATTAGGCTCAGAGCTAATGAGCGCAGCCACAATGTCCAGCCATTCTTTTGGGTCTTTGTTGACATTCGCCTGTCGGACGTTGCTTACCCACACACCTGTGCACTTAGCAAAAGTGGGCGAGGAGCAACGGTGACGGCTGAGATCAAAGCCCGGGACGATCACTCCTTGGCATTTATTCCTGCTCTTTAAAAGTAAAGATGGCAGGGCCCAGAAAGCACACCTTCACGCTCAAGGCTCCAAAGTTCCCCGTCAGATCACCGTAATCCACCTGGATTATGTTTGACAGGACTGGGATTCCCCTGCTGGTCTGCACCTCTGTCCACACAGGGTGGCACCCAAAACCCTGACCCAAACCGAGCTGTAGTCTTGAGCAGTTTGAGAACGTTGATCTTTTAACTGCTCAGGAACCCTCATAGTGTATCCCCAAAGTTATGTATTTACAGTGTTAAAATAGTCTATGCTTATTTTGTTGTCGCTGAAATTCTTGCTATTTAAATGTTTACTTTTAATAACCGTAAAGAAAGGACATTTTGACGATCTAATTCTAAATCTCCCTACGTGTTATATAGCATAGGTACAATAATAACATACAGCGACTTCAAACATGTATTTGTTTATTTTACATTTAAACATCAAGGTCAAACTTGATTCGGAGATTTCTGGGGTAGGTCTGCAGCCCTCCCGTAACCGAGAACTCGCTGGCCCAACCGGTGAAATATACTGTAGCTACATAAATTTACATGTTGGTGTATTGCAGGCAAGACGTAAGGGTTGTAACTGAAGGAGAACCAATAGGATTCTAATTTATTGGTCTGTGGTACTCGGGGGAGGCCATTCGAACACACACACACACACACACACACTGTAGGAGTCTAACAACTCTAGCGGAGATGTGATGGATAAGGCAGTCGCTCTTCTATCAATGCTGACCTGGCTCTGGCTTAACCCACATGGGTCTCTCTCGTCCTCTTGACCAGTCTCCCTACAAACCCCTCGCTTCCTCTCCCTCCCTCCACCGCCCCCACACCTCTTTCGCCACACAAGACTTAAGACAGGTTAAACAGTTAAACAGCAGCAAATCCAGCACTGCCCTGTGGGAAATTTGCTTCTAATCCCTAACTTATAGGCACAGAATCAAAGCCAAAAAGCCGGAGCAACAAATCTGATCCTCCCCCTAACAATCTTGGGCCTCTCGGGAGGAGAGGGAGAAGCGCCACAGACAAGGCTGAGATGGATAAATACCTAAATGATGAGACAGTCTGGGGACAGGGGAGTAGTGTCTGGCTATGGCCGTTCACCTCCAATTTGGCATCCGCGCAATGAAAGGCAATTGGGCGGCAGCCCCCACACGGCAGCCAGTCCTTATTATTATATGTTGAAGTGTGGCTCGGGCAATGATTAATGACGGTGTCAGGGCGAAAACAAAGCACAGCGCAACTTATCTCCAATACACCTGCTCCTGTGGCCCGAATGGAGGAGAATAGGGGGGGGGAAAAAAGGAGTGCAGGCAGCACATTGATAATGGGGAAGAGACGATGGGAAGAGAATGGAAAGGAGAAAGGGGGGGGGGGGGGGGGGGGGGGGGGGGGGGGGGCTGGTGGGGGGGGTCGGGGGGGCACAGTGAAGGGGACTCACTGACCACAGCAAGGCAGATTTACTACAGGCAAATGCATGCATAACCGTATATGTACCAGCGCCGCGGTCCGCGCTCGCTCACAGTTTTCTTGCGCGATTTCGAGACCAAAATCATTTTCTAACAACCCCACAGGGATTTTTTTTTTTTCTTTATTCTTTGTGTCTTTAAGCTAACCAAAATGCCAACTCGCAGGTAGTTTCCATGTGAGGTGTGAACACGCCCGGGTGATTGATTTGACAGACAGAGTGGACTTTCACGGCGTCTGTGTTTGTTACATCCAGGCCCACTGTCCCCTGCTGTATTGGTGTTGACATTTATGAGACGTGTCGGAGGGGGCCTGCTAGACCTCACTAATGAGGGAGCCGAGCATGACGGCGGGTGGCGCAGCCTGACACTGCCATCCAGAGGCCAGGCGGAGTAATGCACCCCTGCCATCGTGGACAATTAGCGTGTTTACACTTTTTCCACTTTGGTGACTCTTTGACAGTGTATTAGATTCCCCATGCCGGAGACTCCACTTAACCCGAGCTTTGAAAGAAAGAAAAAATGTAATAAATAAACAATTAGCTGCTGATAGCGTCCATGTAAAAGGCCAGGGACACATCAGTTACACTGTGTTTGTGATGATTTCAGGTGTGTAGGTGTTTTGCAAGTGTGATCTGCCTTAATCACAGCAATGACTTTATGGGCGTGCGCGTGCCGTCAAATCGGGTCAACGTGTGGCAGTGAGTTGCAGCACCACGCTGACTATAAGAGAACATTGGCTGTTGAGTAGAGCTGCCCTGAATAATGTCACAGTATGGCATAATACTTTATTTATGCACGTGACTTAACCCTTTTTCTCTTTTACTGAGAGGAAAACATAGCTATTAGTAGCCTGCTTAAATCCGCATAACCCAAACTAGCCAACGCTACTGTAACCAAAGAACAAGCATATGTTCCACATGATTTTATGGTCAGCCTTAGCTGCAGCAGCAAAAGATTGCAAAGAAAGCTGCGAAAAAAACTGCTAAATAAAAGCATGAAATAAAGTTCCATTTTGACCCATGTGAACTTTCTCCTTTATAAGCAGGAAATGAAAATGCACCACCCCTGGCTTCACTAATAAATGTCTCTGCACTCTCCAAAGAGCCCCTTGCTGGTGGCACAATATACACCCTGGGCATCCTAAATCAGATATTCACCCAAAAACAGTTTAGTGCAGAGTCTGCAGGATAAAATGGAACTGAGAGAGGCAATGTACAGAGAGTACTGTGTGCAGGTTTAGGATGTTTACACTTCTCGCTGCTTGACTTTTTTGAAACTTTTTTATCATTACAATACTCCGTTTTATATAAGTATATGGCAGACAAAAGGTTAAACTGCAGCTTAAAGACAGCATGAATTGTCTAAAGTAATTTGGTGGTATGGGCCCTAAAAAAAGAGTAAGAAATAACAAAAGGAACACAAAGCCTGCTGGCTTTAAGAGGTCAGAGGTCATACTTCCTATGACCTTCAGTAAATAATTTGAATCTGAAGCATGTATCTTGGTTACGCATAGGTGTATATCATACCCCGGCGAAAAGGACCCTGGAATCCCAAAACACAACTCCCTCCAACTCCATATATTATTTTTGATGTAACTTCGGAGTGCCAGCTGTGCACAAGTCTGCGGAGTTGTCTGGCCTTAAACCATTAGGATTTGTTCAGGGCCTTGACCAGGTGTGCAGCACAAAACCCAGTTGAATGTAGGCAGCCCTCTCCAAAAAAAAAAAGACATCAAGGAGGCTGGAATTCCTCTGTAAACAACGTGTCCATCATTCCCATTAAAAGAAAAAATGCTTTTTTTTTTTTTTTTTTTTCCATGAACACTTGTTTTGAGACTGTATGCTTTATTTGACAGATCCAATCATGTAACCCGTGCATCCTTCCGCTGCAGATGTGGTGGTTGTGTGTGTGTGTGTGGTTTTCCCCGTGCAGTGTAATCTGTGGTGTGTTTTAATGAGAAGTCTTGTGCGGAACGGCTCTTGTCTGTCTGTAGCACAGTGCACAGCGCGCTCCGTGCTGAAATGTGGTCTTGTCTATGTGGGATTGCCAGGGCCTCCTTTGAAGTAGCGGAGCTGCGGCTGTTTCCTTTGTGTGTAACGCCGATCGAAATCAAACCTAAAACCAAAACACCCATAAGAATACCTGAAAGGGGTACAATATGAAGTGCCATATGCACATGACGCTTTACACGTCTCCTTTTTGTTTCATGCCCTCCCCTCTGCGCTGATTATGCATGTCTTCTGTGAAGAGCTGCAGTGCGTCTGGAGAGCCCCATGAATGGGAACTGTGAGGTACAGAGAGGCGCGTTAAAATCCTCTAACGCTCTCAAACGAACAACCTAGGGACAAAACATGAATTCCATGCGGTTGGTGCCCTTGTAGTGGTTGCGGCTCAGACAGGCTCCCCGTTTGCGCGACGGGCTGCCATCTCAGACAGTGGGTCCAGTGGGATGTGTAGCTATGTGTTTATCAGAGGATGAACTTCCTCTTTTAATGTGGCGTGCCCCCGCCCCCCCTCCTTCCTTCCCTTCCTTTCCTTCCCCTCCCTCCCTCGCTCCCTCGCTCTGCTCCTCAGACTGTAGTTGAAGGTGAGGCACCAGAGTTCAGAGAGCCAGAGTAGTCGCACAGAGCTCGGGGGCTTGGTCCCTTTGTCGATGTTGCGGCACACGTAAGAGTCGCGCGGGTATAGGACGTCTGACATACATACGTTCAGCTGACATTTTATTAGGTACGCCGAGCTAAAACTATTGCCGTTTAATCCAACAGTGCTGCCATAAATGCTTTCACCATGAATCATTATAATGTTCCGTTTTTGGTGAAACTGCGGTTAAAAAAAATAAATCAGGGCCACAAACATAAACATTAAGGTCTATTTAGCCCACTAAAATATAGTCAAATGAATCTGACATACTGCAATCCACTTGCAGGATATTGTGTTGTATAGTCTTTATGTGAAAAAACATGTTTAGATTGGACAGTTTTTACATTTAGTGGCCTCCAAAACTGCATTTTCTTCGCAGTTTTTTTTTTACTTCTGTTTAGACTGATTCCAACCTCTCCCTCTGCATAACAATTGTCACATGTCTGCTAGAGTTTGTGATTTGGATCTGTATGGTTTTAACCAGTTTGATCAGCATACTCTCCCACATAATTGGAATTTACTGAAAGTAATAAAAGAGCATCGTGTTATTTGGCACCCTGGTATAAAACGTATTCTGTGAGGCATGGCTCATTAACAGTTAACATTTCATGCAATACAAATCTTTTTTTTTAATCACCAGTAAAACATATCACGTTATCATCTCTACACCTCAACAAACACAATCTTTAATCACAGAATATTATGAGATCTGAACATACTGTATAATACAATGTTGAGTAACCAGTAATGTAATCTTAATAATGTGAAGGGCCTATGAGGTGCTGTTCCATCCAGTTTCAATGCTGCACTCTAGTGGACATTTTGGGTCACTGCCCCCGATGGTGGAAATATCAAGAGGTTAAAAGAAAATGACACTAGAAAGTTCAGTTTTGTTTGAAATAAGTTTGTCAATAAGACAGTCCCCAAACCAATAGGGCTGTATTGTTGTACAGATGCTGGCAGGGAATGTGCACGAAGGCAACACAAACAAACACGAAGGAGCCTGAACGTGACACATGGAGCGGGGTAACTCCAGACAGGAAAAAGGAGAGACAAAACAAGCAGCTTGCCCAAGAATTTCACATGCGGAAGTTTTGGACAAAGAAGAGAGATACCACAAAACATCATTATCCTTATTTTAAAAGCTTAAAATTGAATATATATATATATATATTTGTTCAGCTCTACTGTCATACGTCAGTTTTGGAGACTTGATGCCCCAGGGGTAAACAAAATAAAACGAAGCTCTCAAAAGAATTTACATCTATCTTTAAGTGAACAAATACTTGCCCATACAGAGGAAGCAGTCTTAACGATAGTGCCAGACTATTGCCAATCAATGGTGTATATTGGTTTTGGCAACCGCATTCTTCCTCCCAATAATTCACCTCAAATCAAAACAACTCCCACTGCAGACGTGGGAAAGTGTCTAGTTTAATCCCTCTTACTTATGGTTAATTTCTTTTATTGTATGTCATAATTGTCCGTCATTATGGTGTGGCATGGTCTCATGCGAGGGTTGTTGGTGCGGATCATTTTCCAGAATAAGACAGAGCTGAAACAGTGTACATTTCTAAAAACGATGTAAGCGAATAAGTAAGTATAGGTCGGGATCCGTACTGATGGGACCCCAACCGATAAAACTACTCTTTTCTATGTTACCATTTAATTTGTTACAGTACCATTAAATGTCCAAAGGGAAATGAAAAAAAAAATCGGACATAATTAATGTTGCTAGTATGCACAACACAGGTTATCTAGAGCAACAACAGAGAAACTATGAGCTTCTTGACTTCTCGCACTCCGATTGAGTTTGGTTTCACGAAATTCCTCTCTTTCTCACTAATAATGAAGATAAGCTGCTTACAAAACATTCAGGTAGCAGCTTCTCATTAACGTGAATCGCTGATTAGCGTTTATCCTGCGAGAAACTTGATGAAAGTCCAAGTGACTTTTTCCCACAAAAAAACTGAAACTCTTTCTCCCCAGTAGTTTTGGGAGTCACTTTCTCAAAGTTAACTGAAAGTTAAATTTACTAACATTTTTAGATTATCACTCTTAATCATTTTTGAACCATGATCTTATTTAGATTAGTAGCCCATGAGAAAGTTGTCCACAGTTGACACGTGTGTAATCAACTCGCCTTAGATTGGTGTCTGACCTGATGTTGAAGGGCCATAGAAATCTCGATCCGCATATGCTTATTTTGAATTTGGCCAATTAAAAAAAATGCTGACCTATGTCTTTCAACTTGAAAGTTGAGAGAATGGAACATTCTATTCATAATTAATATAAATGGGGAACATTTCTATTTTTGACATCCACCGTTATTCTATTATGTGGGCACGCTGTAGTACACCTCTGTAACCTCTGACAGCAAAAACAAAGAGGAAACCTGGGAATAGAAGCGGAACGTTATTGATGGCCCAAACATCAGAAGGGACTCGCAACAGGTAGCCTTTAGCGGTTCCGTCTGCACCTCCTCTATAAATAGTTCACCTGGATACACAACATTCTCGGTGATTGGCATGCGGCTGGCACGTCGCTCCTCGCCCTCATAAACACCGAGATGATCAAGTTCAAAAGATATCCAACAGGACTCACTCATCGGGCTGACAAAGTGTACTTAGGAGAAGAAGGAAAGAAAAAAAAAACCCTACTTGACAGTGCATGCCATGAGAAGTTGGGGTGTGCTTAGGAAGTAGTTGTTGTGGTACCTTTCGATGCCAGCCGTTGATGGGATGGACAAATGCGTTGCCAAGATGCCTCAAACTGTCGGTGTTAATGGTGGAAGTATAAAGGATCTCATTTCTCTGCGTGCGCGCACGTGTCTTTTGCACGTATACATATCTGGGATTGGCTGCCGCGTTGGTTTCCGTCGGGGTGTGTTACATGACAATGACACTCATCCCTTCATGGCAACGGGGTGAACACATCAGCGTGATCAAAGCCCCGGTGACACGCCTTGAGGAGACAGACGTGTGCTTTTTGCGTGTTAGGGTGTGTGTGGGGGGAGGGGGATTGCACTCCGTGAAACAATTCAAACTAAGTTTACCCCCCCCCTCCCTTCCTCACCATCTGTAAACATGTGCTTGTCTCTGATAATGTCATCTATCCGGCTTCTCCCTTATTTTGATCAGTGTAATACTACTGCGTGTTGAAAGCTCCTCAATGCCTCGCAACTCAGAGGAAGTGAGTAATCTGAATAAAAGCACACCGTACGGTGAGGCAGCGCCCACAGAGATGTCTGAGGCGTGGTAAATCTGGTCAAAGTTGTAAATATATTATTATGATACCCACCCGTTAACATAATGTACACCAAAAGTCTATTTTTTATTCAGAACTTGGGACCAACGCACAAAAGCAGACACTATATATTATATAGCTGGACTGTGTATGGAAAATGTAAAGTTGAGGAGTTAGTTGTATTGTGGATCGCGATACACCACACACACATTTGACATATTCATCATATTTGACACATATTACCTAGTTTCAGCTGGTTTTATTATTTATGCATTTGGCTCTTTCTAGTAAGAGATGTCCAGTTCAGTTGGCTTTAGGATGTCTACAGAAGCTGAGGGTTGCGTGTCATGTGTGAAAGATTTTTATTTTTTTTTGTCTGTCACGTTGCAGAGCAGTGTTATTGTTCAAGTTATATGGTTAAAGGACTATTGTTTTTTTACTATTTTATTGAGTATTATCTTCTTTAAATGTGAAATATAACATTTTACCACTTGGTTGAACATAGCATGATCGATCAAAGTTAAAGACCCTGGTAGAAGAATAAAACTCGACTAAATGATCCTCAGCAAAACGGACCGACAGAAAACATGTCTTCACTCCAATCAATATTACAGAGGCTGTGACACAAATAAATACAAATCATTAGAGAAGACCCTGTGGATATTTCTTCCTAAATCAAAAAACCCAAGTCACGCTAATGACCATATATTAAGTTACCATAAGCGGGTTTAAAGTGTCAAGTGATTTTATCTGTTGATAAACTAATCTCGAAACCTAAACCCTTCTCAAAAACTTTCTTCATCCTCTTCTGAAAAATTGTCCCTTAAACAAAGATGAGAATATATCCTGGTTAGTGTGCAAAAATCCACAGAGCTTGCTGGTTAAGGAAATAGCTGAGTCTTTTTAAAGATTAAAATATATATATATATATTTATGACCTTATTTTTAAAGAGGTATGCACTTGGAATAAATGGGCTGTATGCCACGAATACACTGGGGAACTAAAGCAAATGTCAGATATACTTTTTGTAAAAAATTGTTGGTTTACCTTTTTTTACTGGATTTGTTGACACCAACAAAAATGTAGAATTATTTATCTTTTCACAAAAACAATCTGGCAAACGGACAATAACCTATTGTCATTATTTTCAGAGCAGACTTCTCAAGGAAAGGACATGGTCCTATGCATCAGGAAACCAGTGTGATGAACATCATATCACCATCCACAAGGAGGTGCTGACAACACACGTTTCACAAAAATGTCGTTACTTTACTTAGAACAAGACTCAAGCCAATTATATTGAAAACAGTTGACTAATACACGACAATAAAAGATACATATTAAGGACCAAAGAAAAAACAAATTGTTTTATTATTATTACTATTATTTAGTATTAATATAAGTACTATTTTCTATTCTGTATGTTTGTGTCTATATTTGACAACAGATTCGATCTTTCTGGTTATCCATGAAATCGCTGTTCTGTCATTCTTCACAGATTTTTTGTCGTTCTTTGCTTGAGGGGTTTTGTTGCTCTACCTTCAGCTCTGAAATAAAATACTAAAAGGTGTTCTTTTGGAAGCAAGCCGGGGGAATGTACTTGGCCAGGCCATAGGCTTCATTGTTTCATCTTTAACAAGGCTTGTATGATACTTTCAGTGCGAAAATGTTTCTCCTGCCAAGGATCTTGAGGTACAATCTATACATTTAATCTTCCCTATACCCCTTTCCGGACCCACGTCAGCACGCTCCCACCTTCATGTTTCACGGTTGGCACAAGTCGGTCACTGTGGAGATCCTGGCCAGGTCCACACCCAACATGCTGGATCCCATCGGATCCAAACGAATGTATTTTGGTTTCATCTGACCAAAGAATGTGCTGCCAACATCCATCAGGCTTCTTTTCATGTTCTTTGGCAAAGTTTAACCTTGCCGTATTGTGAGCAATGGTTTTTCTTCTTGCAAGTCAGAGTTTTCACGCGGTGTCCTCTTCGCAACCTGGTTCAGTCAAAGAAACACATGTTTCCACAGACACTCCTTTTGCAAAATGAGGGACTCATTTGTTTTTTCGAACAATTTCCAGTTCGAAAAAATAATAATAATTTGTGTAGCACTCTACCTTCTCTTATTAGTAATTAGTATAATTCCTCCTATACTTCCTTACAATTGCTGGAGAGAAAGCCGTAATGTCATTTTTTAGGAATTTTTATAACCTTACAAGTGCAAGTAATCTTAAGGTGTATCCACTTATTAAACATCGATGTTGTACATTCATTGTTATTGTAGTCTTTCTAAAATTGCTAAAAATCCTTCTAGATCAAATTATAAATAAAAATTAAATGCTCTAGAACTTCAATTTAAAAATAATACAATTGCTGCATGACATTTGAATCTTTTTACCATTCTTTGTGAATATGAAATGGTTTGATTGCGGATTATAATTACGTTTTTCTGTCAAAGAATGCACTACAACCCAATACCAATACAAAATAATCAAATGGGCAGAAATGCTATCATATATTGCAAATGTTATGACTTAACCTCTCTTTGGTCATGGATATAACTTTCTCTACTTGGCCTCTCAAATGTGACTCACTGGCTCACTCACTCACTGCATGTCTCTGCGAGATGAGCGCCATGCCCGATACTATTTCCCCCCCACTAGGTGGCAGCAAAGACCTAAAAAGCACTGGAAATCAACTGGTTCAAATTTCACCTAGCAACTGTGCTGCTTCTTGTTCATTCACACACCTACATGGTTACCCGTGATGCCCTTCCACTTTCCCATGTGCAAACAATCCATCCCAAGTGCACACAGGTGCACACACACACACACACACGCGCGCGCAGGTGCAATTACACGGTCACAACATTAAATTGTGTTCATCTGCACACACTAATGGGCCAAATACAGAAAAACAGTTGGCCTTTTGACTGTATCAACAATAAACAATGGAATTTAAACTAGCCAATATGACCGGAGGGTAACAGAGCAGTAACGGTGTTTAGGAGAAATCATGTCCGTGTGACACCGGGACTCTGTCACACAGCCCAGCGCTGCTGTCAGCCCACATAAAGCCACTTTCAGTGTGAATGGAAATGTTTTGATATGGCTTTCAGGCCACAGTCAGAGTCATTGCAATAGACTGTGATAGTAGAATTGCTCCCACCACTTTTATCCCATCATCTCCCTCTTTCTTCAATCCACCCTCGGCCACCCTTTCCCTCCTGTTCTCCAATTCCTCCTTTCTCCTGCCCCCTGTCCCTATTCCAAATAAAAACACACAGACCCTATTTGTCCCATTTGAGATAATTGTCCAGAGATCCTGGTGCTGTGTGAAGGGGGAAAAAAAACTATGCAAAAATCAATTGGCTCTGTAAGTCTCAAGACTGCCATGCAGTAAATTGGCTCTGAATGACAGCACTATGCAGACTGTCTTTTTTATAGTTCCTCTTACAAAAAAAACAAAAAACGTTGGTGAATTTGGAGTGCTCAACTGAGGCCTCGCTCTCTCTAAAATCATGTCAAGGGACTTTTGACTGAAAGCATGTGATTGGTTTTGTGGTGTTGTCATGCCCGAGTGGCCACATTTACAGAAACCGAGCTTCTGTGGTTTGTGATGATGCCTACGGGAATGAATAATAGTTGTGTTAAAGTGACTCCGTTCTCTGGACCAATCCATCCAAACATACTTTCATGCTTTCTGTGCCTTAAAGAGCCGAGCTTCATCATGATAGTCGAATGCGTCAGGACTCTGAAATGCCATACGCGCTGTAGGAAACAGACTAATTACTCCTAATCAATTAAGGGTCCCAGTTTTCCAGTCTGCATGTGTGCTAGCGGGTGACAGGCATAGAAGCCATAGAGGCCAACTTCCCCCATACTTCCTAGGCTCTTTAATTAACTCTTTGATCTGAGTGCTGCGTAGTGAGCTCAGGCCAGAGGCGGCTTGGAGGGGCCAAGGAGGAAGAACGGATTGCATTTCAGATGCACATCATCAGGGGGAGAGGAAAACGCTGACATACTCCGATTTATACCCTCGTCTACTTTGGTAAACAACAGTTAAGGTCAACCCTATATGTGGAAATACTGTATAATGGCACCCTTTGTATCTACGGCGAAATTGACCCTCGTGGAGGCATTCAAGATCTGGATTTGTTTGCTGTATCGGAAATTACTTGCGAGTGCATGTGTCACTGATGTGCTTTGTTTTTAAGGACTCAACTTTTAGTGGCGTGTGGATTCGAAGGGGCTTGAAGTGGAGGGGGCAGCAGATCTGGCAACTTTTAAAAGGAGCAGTGAACTCGCTTTGTTGGTTGGAATTTGTAGCACCATGGAACGACTTAATAACAATGCGTGAAGCAATGAAAATTACACAGCTCCCGCTCGAAAGGAAAAATTAATTGCTCTCAGGTTGCACTCTTGAGAAGTTTGTTCATTCAAGCACATGTTTGCACTCACAGACACACACACACACACACACACACACACACTGGTGGGTAGGGAAGAAATCGCTTTTACACACAGCCACACACACTGACACACCCGTGCATGTGGAACCTTGGCTGTGAGCAGAACCAGGCCTTTAGATTCAATTGATGTGCAACTGGGTGTGTGTGTCTGTGTGTGTATGGTTGTGAACCTGCAGGTCTCCTGTGTGGGGTAGTGGATAGAAGAATAGGCCACATTCCAGCCCTGCCTCCCTGGGTGAGAGACAGTATTCAGCATTCCTCTTCCTGCCTATGAGGCCAGGTGCATTCCAGAACATACACACTCACACATACACACACACACACACATACAGGCACATGTATGAGTCATGGACACACGTCGACAAATATCACACCGTTTTTCAATACAGTATTCCCAATCACGAATACAGAAAGTGTCAGGCCTACACAGACATGCATAAGCATTTCCAGGTCATTTTGCAGTGTGGAGGTGTGTATGCAACGATAAGCCACAACATTACTATCAACCATTGGTTTAAAGGTTGTGGATGATCAATGCATGTTGATCATTTTCCAATATCACATATTACTTGATAAAAAAGTCCAGACTTAACCACACGACTCCATCTACAAGGTCCAATAAGGCCCTTACTTGTGTTCTCTGCACATACACGTGTAACCTCGCTCACGTAAATGCACAGAGGCTCAAACCAAGACAAACCAGCACTGTCTGTGCAGTGCTGCGGTTGTGCGTCTCGCTGTATGAAAAGATGCTCTCCGCCTCTTTAGTTCTTGTATGATTCAGTCCTTTTTAATGCATGGATTTATCCGTTTGGAGGAGGCTGAGCTATTTAAAGAGCAGGGGTTGAATACACTGTGAATGTACAACCAGCCTCTTTTTGAAGTTCATACGGTGCTGCGATGCACTGTGAGTCACACATGACAGCGGAGACGGGGGTGGAGTATGTGTGCGTGCACGCGGGCGTGTGTGTGTGTGCGTGCGCGTTTGTCCATTCGGAGCTTTCCTTTCATTTATCAGGAGATTTGCTTCGCTTCTTTTCTCTCTAGACTTGACAAGAATAAAACAGAAAATGCCAGGTAGTGTCAACTCGAACAAACACAACACAGAGAGAATGTGACTAAAGCCACCTCTTCCTCTGGGGCGATGTAGGCAAGTTAATTGGATAAAAGGAGTTGCTGGGAGACAAACGCGGTAAAATGGGAAAGATAGATGGATGATTTGATGGGAGCGGGGACCGGACCTCGTGTTGACGTTCGCTTTCGTTCGCAGGCTCGATCAAATGTAAAGACACAACAACCCCAGAACAAAAGCCCCATTCAGGGTTCAATGTGATGCTTCCCTTGCACACTATTCCAACGTCACACAGAGAGAAGGGTTGTTGGTTACATGCTATTTCACAGGCACAGGACCCCATGCCTGACGAGCTCTGAATCCGACCGCTAGTCTTTGGTATTCCTCCTTGGTACTTCCTTCTTGCATTGTCTATCGCTATCCCTATCCTTTTTCCTCCTTTCCTTGTCTGCCATCCTTCCCCTCGCTCCCTTTCTTCCCCTCTACATCCCCGCTCATGTCTGCCGGTAGCACAAGCCAATTCCCACCCTTCTCCTAGCCCCCACTCAGCCCACTACTCATCCATTTCCATGTGGCGACTTTTCATCAGTGAAGTGGCTTCCTGGCCTGACTAGCACCCCCACCCCACCTTCTCCCTCCGCCACTGCCTGAATGGATGCAGCGTTTAAGGAGAGAGGGAGATGGAGAGAGGGCTGAAAACGTCCTTCCTCCCTCCTACAAGTGCCACCCCCCCCCCCCCCCCCCCCGCCTCGCCCCCCCCCCCCCCCCCCCCCCGAAACCCCCCGGCAGTCGCAGAAGTGGTATGTTCCAGAGGCGAGGACTGCAGAAGTTGAGAGAACACATTGTTTGTAATCTGGCATTGCAGGGGTCACTTCCTGACTCGTGTGTCCGTTCCCTGAGCCCCGCGCCGATCCCTTCTCTCCCCCCTCCTTCCATTGGCCAAGTAGCCTCGGGCTTTTGGACAAACCCTGTTCTTCCCCTTTTGTGTAGGAAAGCTTCAACATCTGAAAACAATCAAATAATCTGGGCACAAAGCGTCTCTTCATGGAGGGGTGCTGGTGGTTCTCAGATGAGCGGGAGGATTAAGTGGAGGGGGCCATAGGGGAGAGAGGGATGGGAATGAGGTCTACACAGCTGAGGGTGGATGAGGGGTGGGGGGGTGGGGGGGCGGCTTATTTTTATTTGATTTTCATCACAAAATGTGTGCGTAGGTGACAGGATGTTTGGGAACAGGAAAGATTGCTGAATATTCTGCCCAAGAGTAATACGAGGACTCATGTCTGAGTCAGAGTTTTTCACTCATTGACCCCAGCATGTGTGATGTGGAGTGAATACATTACAGTGGAAACAACACAATGAAAATGAATAATCACAGAAAAACTAGAAAATCTAAACAAAGTCAAAACCTCTTTCTGCTCACTGAATATCTAAGGTTTGTCGCTTGAAGTAAGTATTATAGACAGTCCGGCAAAAAAAATAAAAAAAAATACATGTATATATTTTTAGATTTTCTTGCTGAGAGTTCAATAAGAATAAAACAGGCGGTTTGTGTGTGCATTGGTACCACCTTATTTAACCTTGAGTAAGAAAGCAAATCCGTATACGTCTCAAAAAGAAGGATATTTTTGGTTGTTGTGTGCTTTTAATGTAATAGGGTACTAAAACAAAGTAATTGTAGTTGTAGAAATCTCCTTCCTCTCCTGTGATCTATATGTAAATGCACACAAACACCTGCACATGCCCACACATGCCCACACACACTGACGCACCCACAGACAAACAAATTGGAACTTTTTCTTCCCCTGCATCTCCCATACCGTTCCTTCTCATCCCCAGGAGAATGGTAAATAGTCATCTGTAACTTCCCCTCCAACATATTCATTAATCCCCTCTATCCTGTGGGGCTGGATGATGATTACAGGGAAGCCAACTGAAGCCGCCCAAATAAACACCCCTCAGGCGGCAACAAAGGCCTGTCCACCTCACCCTAAACACAGCTTCCCCGGCTAGATCAGGTTTCAATCAAGCCCACGCACAACACACTAACAATATGAAGCAACAGCACCCCGAGCACTGACAAAGCTAACTGTGACTGAAACTAATTTCGTTTCCCATTTTTGTTGCTGCGACGTCAGCGGCTGGGGCGAATTTACTGTAACACAGCCAACTTTGATCTGAATCGATCGGCAAATCTAAAGTGGACTGAGACCGCCTCAGCCCCTGAACATGTAAGACGTTAAAAGCTGCGCAACATACAGCATGAAACGAAATATTGTGTTGTTCTAAAACGGTGGTACTCCACATTTGGCTTCTGTAAATTGGAAGCCAAGGAATAGCAGAGAAACGTATTTCCCTCTCCGACAACCTTCGCTGTGTTTTTTTGGATGCTTGCATAGTTCACATTCTGGCCATCGACAGAACCTAGACAATTCCAGAGCTGTGCTTCTTTCAAGGCCTCTGCAGCCATAATGACTTTCCATCTGAACCCAACATCCTTGCGCACGGTCACAAGATCGGCTCTTTCAGGTTGACACACTTTGCTGGTCTAGTTATTGAATCCGTCTCCCCTCTTAGACAGCCTGGAAAGAAAAAAACCTCTCCGTGTTGCTTGTTTAACATATAGAGTTTTCTCCTGAAGATTAGGCAGTACGGTAAATGTTTACATCCTTGGTTCCACACGGGTCATATGCATTTACACACGCACACAGAGGGAGGGAGGGAGGGAGGGAGAGAGGGATCTAGTTCACAGAACATAGTCAAACATGCCTGAAGGCCCTCACACTTCCTTCCCCTCCAGCCACTACACCTTTTCTGCTCTCCACCCTGCAATTAGCGTGCCTAAAAGTTTGCTGGCTTCCGAGGCAGGGCCCACACTAATCATAGGTATGCATTGTTGTGTTCAGCTGCCAGGCCTTTTAAAAATCAGCACCTCTTGTTTAAGCCTCGCCTCTTGGTCCACGGACGTCCAATGGGTCACACGGCTAGAATGGAAAAGGATCCTTTTTTGAAGCTTTACAGGTGTTCTTTCTTTGTTTTCGTTTTTAAGAATGAAGAGATTTTTTTTTTTTTTCTCATTCGGAAAACAGAAATCCACTCATCAACAATAGACTACAG
This sequence comes from Colistium nudipinnis, assembly GCA_016785305.1. NCBI lineage: Eukaryota > Metazoa > Chordata > Actinopteri > Pleuronectiformes > Rhombosoleidae > Colistium > Colistium nudipinnis. The sequence goes on along the minus strand of JAFBJU010000279.1, from coordinate 32,116 downwards.
GAAACTGAACTTGGTCAGGGTAACAAACTGAGACAATGGAGGAGGGTCAGGCAAAAAAAAATAGGGCATTCTCACATGAGAGCTGCCCAGAGCTGTGATCCGCCACCTCTGGTCTTTCTCACTGGATGAGGTCTCTGCAGACTGTATGGCTGCAACTCCACAGACGCTAAATTTGCTTTTCACGCTTGCTGTACAAAGAGAGGCCTTCACTTCTCTCTTGTGACCAGAGGCTGCCTGTGCTACAGGGAGCTGGTGATCACATCACCTGCGTTTTGAAGTCATCATCTGATAGTCATCATGGGCCAATACTAGGAATGAATCTTCCATGCTTTCTTGAATATAAGTGGCCGTGGAGGATTGTTTTAGGTGTGTTTTGTCATATACTGTCCTTCATTGTAGTTTTGTCGGTTAAACTTCATGATCCTGTTTATTTTCTGCAAACAGCCAATCACAATAAGAATCGCATTTAACTCCAAATCTTCTCACCCATACAAGTCTACATAGACTAAATAGGATTCATGTCAAAGTCAGCTTTATATTTGAAATCTCAACTATTAGTCCAAGATTTGACGTCTCAAGTTCATAAGTAGAATAACAACTCAAATCCAATAAAAATCTTATAGGTGTTGTTAAATGAGACTTTGAATTCACTTCATCCGTTCAATTTTAAAAACATGCGCGAACACAAAGAACAACAGACAAACAGAAGCTGAAAATCATAATTTCATGAAAATGAAATCTGGTTATATGGTTTGAACTCTACTGAATGAGGTTTGCATTGAGCTAAATGCAGCCTTTATTTTGCAGTTGCTTGTTGGTAATACAGGAATGTTGGCGTGTTTACGCTCTTAAAGAGAATTGCGATGACCCTGATTGCATTTAGCGAGGGATGCCTCTTGTCAGCTAAACATCCGGTCGCCTTGTTTAAGTACACTGCAGTGTGTTGTGTGTAGTGTCTGAAAAACACAGGAAATGCACTTGGGCCATCAACATTTATGAGATGAGAAAGAAAGCCGACTTCCTGAACTCTGAATACCCTAAAGAATACAAACATGTTAGTGGGGAAATTCATGGTCACTGCTTTTCCTGCTCTATTTGAAGCAACACTTTATTTGGACTTACTAGATTACTTAGTGTGAGGCGTATCTAAAATACACAATTTTTTTTTGTTTAAATAATCGCACATGACACCTCTTTACTCTAAAGGGAGTCATCCAGATAGCACTGCACACTTTGGTCAAAATATATGGAGGAAAATGTATGAAATCAAATATTAACATAAGAAAAGTATCTTCAAATCCCAAAAGTCCATAATATGTGTCGAGGCTGCACATGTGAGGGTATTGCCTGCATTGGCTATTTATACTGTATAGAGTGACATGGAGGGATATTTTATATGGCTGCAGCATAAGGCTGTGGCACAAGCTGTATGAAAGCCAGAGAAACACAAAGAAACTTCTCACACAACATGCTGTAACTATGACAACCAGGCAGAATCATTTAGCCTGATCTCTTGCCATTCCACGCAGCACAGAAATCCAATAGCATTTGATTCTTACGCAACCCGGGCCACCGATTCAAGGCTTTTAAACACATTTGCAAATAAGATTCACAGTAGCACACTCTGATATATATATATATATTTTCTGGCCACTCTGTTTTATTTTGGAGGGCCCTCCAGCTTGCCCATTGATAATCTGGGGTGAAAGGTGGGGCAGATATTACTCCACAACTCCAGCTACTTGTATGTGTTTTAGTCCCTTCTTGAACCACGTTTGCTAGAGATGGCTCCAAACCCCTATTTGTGGCCTTATGGTGATGAAGTTTAATCTCATGTCTCATTTTTTATTTACCATCATGGGCGATTGCATTACTGAAACAATGCCACACTCTAGTATTTCAAACTAGCCCTCATAATAGATTACTGCTGAGTCTCATAAAATTGCTCGGTCTCATCCCCCCCATCTTCACTTTGTATAATGACTTATTAACATTTAGCTCTGTGATAGAAAATACAATCTTGGATAAAGTACATTGATCATAAGGGGGGCTCTGATGTAGTTCCACGTGCTGCAGCAGTCATGTACATTTAAAGCACTTCAAAGAGTGTTTCGTGGGCGGTCACGCGTAAACTGTTCAATGGAAGAAAACAAGTGAATTTGTTAATGGCCGAGTGTGTGTGTGTGTGTCAATCCTAGTCCTTCCTCCGGATTATTTTCTAGTTCGCGTGCTATCACACAGACGCTTCCCTCTTGTATCAATGCGTGATTGAAGGGAAACTTCTTTTGGGAAGTGCGGGGACTACTTTCGATCGACTTAAATGCACAAAACGCGCTTGCTTCAACGCACAGGGCCACAGGAAAACGCAAGTTTGTGTGGTACACGTTAGTCATTGAGGAGACACAACAAAGTGTGTGCTGGTTGTTGATATTTCGCCGCGAGAGTTTCGTGTTTTTACTACGTCGCGGAAGGATCTAATTTTCTCAAGCGAGGGGCGACACATCCGCCCAGTTTTCCGATGTTTCATTCCCCCCGAGTTGAAAATGGAGTTCGATTAAAGCGGAGGTCCGGCAACTTCTCAAGGAAATCTCAAGTCCTAGACGTTCGTTGTTTTTTTTTTTAACTTTACGCGCCGGCAGTGGTAGTGTTAACGGGTTAATCTTTTTGTTCCGAGAGGGGCTTCGGATGCCTTTACTGCAGATTACTCGGACACGTTGACGGAGCAACGCTGCACGGCGCTTTTTCAAGTGTTGTCCTGGACCTGAAGTTGGCGAGTGGATGCTCGACTGCCAGCCATAAATAACCTGCCAAACACCGCAGCCAGCCACCCTTTCCACGCTTTCGGAGGATCTAAACGCCTTTCTGCACCGCGTGGAGCGGCGTTTGTCGAACAGGATGATGCCGATGGCCCATTTGCTGTGGTCGGATTTTACTTCCAGGGAGGATAAAATGAATCAACGGTTGTCATTCCTCCTCGCGATTTAACGTTAGTCCCAGGCAGCCCGAGCTAACGTTAAGCTAGCTCCCGCCTGGCTTTCACAGGGACGCTTTAGCCAGGCATGCCCCATCCCGCACCGTCTCCCTACCATCCCAAATAGGAGGGTGATTTCTACATGTGAGGGAAAATGGTGATATTTGTGCTGTTTTGTCCCGCCGTCACTGCGTCGTCGATGCTATTGCTAGGATTTGGATCCCCGTGAGGAAAAAAATGAGTGAAGATTCAACAAATCCAAACAACGAGTGAGTACCCCGTGCGATTCCCTTTTTTTGCCCCCCCCCTCGTTTACACGTTTACACACAGCTGCAATAATAATAGCCACTTGGATATCTGTGGATATGAACACACACACACACACCGATACAGATACACACGCTGTATACTTGGTGGGCAATGCAGTACCACGTTTTTTGCGATGACATTTCCAACCGAGCAACGCTGGTATTTCATCACCTTCACCGATAGTAACAATAAGAAAAGGCAGACTTATTCTAAATGTGTCGTCTGGTTGTGGGCTAAGACAAAGGTACCCTGTGGATTACGAAACAATCTGAAGATGAACAGTGTCTAACGTGCAATGACATGGGCCCATAGTGAACATTTTTTTTCCATCTCATCCTAATAATGTTGGTTTCATAATCCAGCAGTGTAAAGCATGTATGCTGTTTTATGTTAACGATAACCCATACACGCTTTCACTGAACAAGAAAATCGTGTGTGTGTGTGTGGAAGATGTGTATGTTGCTGCATAGGTTATGTGAGATTCGCATGTGTAAACACACACACACGGCATTGTTGCAGTCTGAATATCAGTTCCTTTACATTTCAGTACGGTACACCGTGATGCGAACACGTCGCATTGACGAGCCCGATTTGTGTGCAACTGCTGTCCGCCATGATTTGGGAACATAATCGTCGTTTAAAATCGCGTTGCTCTCTGGTGTCTGCGCGTGTGTCTCGGTGCAGCGTTTGTTTCGTATAAAGCCCTTCGAGCCGATTGCGGCAATGTCAGCGTCGACAGGCTGAAGATGCCATTTTTTTTCTCAATCACACTCATTTACATATCACAATTTCCATTCATAAAAAAAAACCCTTAAAAAAAAGCGGACGCCGCGCTCACGCCCCGATCCGCACAATCTTCGAATGTGGATTTATAATACGAGATGCGTTTGTGCACGTCGCGCCCATTTCGTGTGGCGTTTTTTTTTGTTTGTTGTATGTGTGTTGTTTCTATGGGCCGATCCCTTGTGTGCGCTTGTTGACAGTCAGTGAGAAATATCTGCTTCGGGAGGTGCTGCGGTCACATGATCCCCTCCATTCATAAAGTACCTGCCTGCCCATTCACACAGCACTGTACACTGTTTCGCATTGCACCGGCGGCCACACAATGCACGTCCTGCACAAAGCGTCACATGTAAACACCCGCGGTCCGCCTGCGACTCGTCTAATGGTGGGTTTTAACGTAAGCGCCGCATATGTTTGATGTAGCCTCGCCATCTTCCGAGGCTTCTCGCCGATAATGTATTGGTCACAGAGGAAGTCATATGCCCCGCTCGGCCATTTACACTGTCACGGTTTAGAATGCTGGAAACACACCCACGTTTATTCCCCCCACTCCCGTCTATCTGGCCTTTTATGAGCCAGATTGATATTATACACGGGGCCTTTGTCCTTGAACCACACTTCTGGTTTTTATGTAACAAATGTCATGGAGTCTCTCCCCCCCCCTCTCATATCAAGCCACAGCGAATTGATCAGAATAAAACCGCTCACCGTCTGTTGATTGTATATTGTTTTAGGGGAAATTCATCTGTGCTGATTTTTTTTTGTGGGGGGGGGCTGTAATCCTGATTTAGCGTGTTTTTATTTTATTTATTATAATCCACCACATTTGATGCTAGTAGGTAGAGTGACACCTGAGATGTGAGTCACATGATCTCATCTGTTAGCCTCTAGCGAGAGAAAGCACAGTGAAATCAAAGCGTTTCGCCTCCACACACCAATATCAGGAATTTCTTTTTTTAATCTTTTTAAGCTTTAATTTGTGAACCACTACCATAGGCTACAGATCAGCGGCGGCGTGCAATGGGTTTGTCACACACTGCACGATTGGTGGCCGCTAAGATGGCGAAGTGATCCAAACATTGTTGCTATGATTCCACCTCCTTTCTGGTTTGCTATATGATTCATCGTAATGAAGTGAGCGGAATACTGAGCGTTGTGTGTGCCATTTATTTTTGCCGGAGAGAATCTCCTTCATGTGCTAAGTCTAATCACACTGACATTCTGGCATTTTGTGTTGTGCGTTTTTGCGTCTGGGATAATAATCCAAGATGTTGTGTGTTATTTATTTTTTATTGACAAGCTGCCCTCCCCCGTAAACATAAACGTAAATGCTGAGCCACTGGCTTAATCCTAAACAAAATCAGCATTTTTCTCTTAGAAATACTGTTTTATTATTTAGGCTCAGTGCTTCACTATACACGTATAATCAAGGCGCATGCTTCCATGTGGTATGTACTTTAAGCATTCTTTTTATTTAAAAATGGTCCTGAAGTTGTTTTGTGGGAATGATCAGTGGCGAGCCGAGCTGGTGCACACACAGCTCCCCCTTTGCTGAGAACGTGTTACTTGGCCTTGGTGCTTAACTTATATTCACGAGGCTCAAATGACAAGAAGGCCCACAAAGCCTTTGTCAGATTTGAGTTTGTGTTGGTGCGGAGGGTGTTGTGTGACGTAATGCTATTTTGTTGATGAGGACCACGGTGATACTGGGAGAAGTCTGAGATTTAGCCTCTCCCCAAATGTCACCTGTCTCTTCACTTTGTCTTGTGTTTTGTAGATGCTCTTTTCATACAAGCATTGCATGTGCGAGAATAGCGTGTTTTCATTGCGTCTTCTGCCTCACTCTTTTGTGTGAGAACCAACCGACAATTGCATTTTTTGTGGTTTGTGTATTCTTTTCTTCACAAAACATAAATGATGAGATGATACAGATTACTCTCTGTCCTTGAGTTAAAATTGTCTTCAATGTATGCCTATGTCTGCGTGTGCCTTCAGACTGCTTTTTGCGAAGGTTGCTCGGGACTCTCATCCATTCCTTACTCTGAAGGTCACTTGCCTCTATAGTCCACTGAGCACGCACGCATGGTGCAGCCTCATTGTTTTAGATTCCTGCAGTTCTGTGGCGTTCTCTGTTGCCAGTCAGGTGACCCTCTGTGATCTCTCTCTCTCTCTCTCGCTCTCTCTCTCTGCGTCCTCTTCCTATCGGTGTGATTGATTTGACAGCTCAGCGTTTTATCTGCCAGTGCGGGTGTTGTGATCTTATCACCTGAGGGTTGTTTCGCACACTCCCATTTCTGTTGGAGAGCTTTCCAAACGCATACCTCCTAAACAGCCCCCATCATGTCCTGAAACGACAAAGGGAGACGGCTACTTCAGCTGTTAGAGATAGTGCTTTATGGCCCGCTTAATTGCCTATATCCTATGGCCCTTATGTTAAGCTAAATAATTTCCTGGATCTTTTTATAGATGGTATTATTTAGGGTTACTGCCAGTTGTTCACTGTGACCTCCACGATCACTTAGCCGGCCATGTCTAAACGATGCACACGTCTATCCTCTGCTGAGCTGAACAAGCCTTAGGTTTTGCTTCTGTATTCTTTTGGGGAAGTGTTTCTTGTGACTACAGTGGTTTAGAGAGGCTAATAAAATGTGTTATTTGACAATATACTTAAGGGCACGGGTAACTGCATTTAACTTTACTGCTTGTTTGGCACACATTTAACACATTTTATTAGATTTAGGTGGGTATTTAAGATAAACATACTGTACATTGAAGGAATGATGGTGTCTTTGCATTAAAGCTCTCTCTCAGTTTCAACCGTTTGACTCAGGGTGAACAGTTGCATCCCCCTAAAAGTTATTTCGCGCACAAGATATTTGTGTCTCCAGATTCTATTAGAAGTTGTCGTATTGTTTGTCTGGTTAATGACAATGATCCTCTGTATAACCAGAGGGGCCTGGGCCGTCTGTAGCTGAGACAAGCCAACAAACTGAACAGGCCTTGTATAGTGGTGGACTGTTCCATTTCCACGGCCAGATTTGGGTCTGGATTCTGTGTATTTTAAACCCGAGCCACTTCCCTCTTATAATTTTCATTTCCTCTTCAAGTATTTTAGGAGCGTGCATAAACTGCTATAAATGTAAGCAGTGTATTTTGAGCATATTTAAAGCCAATTTTATCATTTTTAAAACAAAGACTTGGGGTGGACGCAAGCTCCGCGTACCAGCTTTTAAGCCTAAACTCAAAGAAAAGCTTTTTTTGTTGTATGTATCCAACACAACATCCAGATAGCAGGGCTTGTCTTTATATCTTTGTCAGGGACGGCCTCTGATGTTCACAGACCATATCTCAATGCCCCTGAGAAGTGCTTTTAGCACTAAGTGTCTGAATTATGGATATTGTTTTCAGTTGTGCTGCATGCGGGAGCATGAAGGCTGGGCCTTGTTGTGCGCTCTCTGCTGCAGCTGGGCTGAGATGGTTCTTTCCTGCGAGGCCACAGACATAAAAGGCCACAGATGTAAATCCTAAACCTTGTGTCTTTGATTGAGTTTCCAAACGCTTTGAAAACAGGAAGGGGTTTCTGTGTGTGTGTGTGTGTCTGCGTCTGCATCTGTGCGCTGCGCACACACGTGTTTATTCCAATGGCAAGATTTGGGCCTCCATCCTAGATCAGTGAATTCAAACAAACATAGCTTTATATCATCAATAGTCATAATAATAATAACAGTAAGTCATATATTCTCAAAACGCTTTAAAGCGGAGTTGAGAAGAATTATTCCTATGCACTCGGTTAACTTTTGATCTTTTGACTCTATGTTTAGAACTTGGAACATGTTTGGGTTGATAAAGCCGTTTTTTTAAATTCTTCTATAACATTCCGAGAGGCTTGATAGAGAGCTCCCTGAATATGAATCAATATAATTGAGTATCAAGATGGCCTATTAGGTTGGATTCTAATGTTTACGGCAATGGTGATTACGATAATATTATGTTATTCCCAAACAGAAGAACACGCGTTGATGGTTTGCAACTTCTCATTGCAGTTTCTTTTAACATCCATGGGCCTTCATCATGGTTTGGTGGTTTCTCCTCCCCAAGTTTCTCCTGAGGTGAATTGATAGTCTCTCCCACAGCCAGACGGCTGCCTCGTCCCCTCAGCTTCCCGTCTCCCCCCTTAGTTCCAGTGTTACTATAACAAGCCGAGGCTCGGGTCCCTGGGGACTACTCTCACATCAAAGCACACCAAAGACACCGCAGCAGTCGAAATTTGCGGTTCCTCTTTTTTTTTTTTTTTTTTTATTGGCAAAGGCAAGCGAAAGGTTTTAATTTTCCAAATGCTCGCGGTTCAAATTAAGATCATCTCAATATGTGGCCGTGATTGATGCTCGAGAATAGTTTTCTGGCATTTGATACGCATATGGGATCCTCTTGATTTATGGTACCACAGTGCAGCGGCACCTAGAACATTGTTGTTGGGGTTGCAGACCCAATCCAGTAATAGAGGGGTTGGTTAGAAAATCAATGTTAGAAGCCATGTCTGAATGAGCAGTTTTGACATGCATTTACAGATGGAGGTCTATCCTTGATTTGTGCTACAGGCTAAATTGACCCATAACTACTATCTTTGACGGATGCTCCCAGAAGTAACTATGAGCAGTTCATTCGTCGCCACATTCGATGGTGTTTTCTGTGAACGGGTGATGGTAAATGTGTAGATTGCGTAGATTCGCTGCATGGCGCAGCAGCCGAGTAGGCATGTTCTCTTTTTATTTTTTATTTTTCCCTGAGTCAGTTGGTAGTTAAGCTGAATGTTCTTGTGAGGGAGATGACTCACCAGCAGCCTGAGGTGTTGAGCGGAGATGGGGCAAATTTCTCTTTCACTTCTCGTTCTATAACCAGCATATTCGTTTTTCGCTGCATGTGAAGCAGCAGGCCTGTGATGCTGGCTTGGCGGTTCTTTAGGCACCGTGCCATTGTTGTGTGTGTGTGTGTGTGTGTGTGTGTGTGTGTGTGTGTGTGTTTTTCTTTAATGGCCGACAGACAGCCCCTTCAAAAGCGCCTAGTTCTGGTGCTGTGTCATAATTTGCACTGCCTCCGTGTTAGGTCATATTGGTGTTTGTTTTGGGTATGTCTGTGCTCTTGAGCTTGCCACCGGTTATTTAGGCCAGTTGAACCGTGGCTAATTGGCGAGCGGGGTTTGCACCGTTCAGATTAGATGCACTGTAGGGATCGTCGATGGAGTCCCAGATTGCATGTTATTTATTTCCTCAATGAGGCGTGATCGCTGGGAAGGCAACTGCACCACTCTCTCCTCTTCGTTCCAGGTTGCCGATTTTTCCTTTCTTGAGGATTTTAGAGCGTAAATTATGGTGCATTACATGTTTATGAATACACATTAAATATAAGATGAATATTTTTCTGCTTCTGCTAAGTCTCCGGCCTGTGTAGATCTTTTGGGAAGTTGATGTTTAACTAATACACCGAGATGTATTGTAGTTTTGGATTTCAAGCTTTTGAGGAAATGTAAAAGTATCATATTTTGTCTCCGCAAACAGGTGTGTGAACGTTGCCAGCCATTTAAGCAAGCGAGGCGAGTGACTCGCACACAGACTAGCTTTTCACGCCACCTTCCATTATATGCCCTCTAGATTCCTCGTGATTGCTTTCCCTTCGGAGGATAATCTATAGAATCGGATTGGGTTAAGTAGCTTGTGTTTATTTTCCCAATGATATTTTAATGATTCCCCCTCAAAAGTCCTGCGAGCCAAAGTGGTCCAGCGGAGCTTGACCGAGCTTGACAGCCTTCCTCCGGTTTTGATACAGGGGAGAAATGGGACAGGGAAAAGGGACGGTGGAAAAAAAAAAAGGGGGGGGGGGGGGGGGG
>JAFBJU010000279.1:0-22162 GCA_016785305.1 Colistium nudipinnis | reverse complement strand
CAGGGGGGACTTTTCTCCCCTTTTCTGATGCTAATGAATGGAGGAATGGTTTTCCAGCTTTTAGCTTGCAGAGTGTGTCTCCCCTGCAGCATGCTCCGCTGCCTGGACATTGTGGGAGGACAAAACTCCAGGCCCGGGATCCAATAACGTGAAATTTCAGCAGAGAAGCGGCCATTGTGTAGAGGGAGGCAGCCGAGGAGGGGTTGGGTAGCGGGGGGAGACGGAGTCGAGGAAAGGGAGGGTGACTTGGCTCGCACCCAGGGCTCAGGCCACATCCTTTCTCTCTCTCCTCTCCTCCTGTATTCCTCCTCTTCTTTCTCCTCCTCCCCTTCTTTCTCCCCCCCCCCCCCCCCCTCCTCCTCGTCGACGTCTTTCTTTCTAGCCCCCCCAGACCCCTCCCCTCCCCTCCACTCCACTCCACTCCACTCCTCTTTGGGGTGGGAAGCCCAAGGCTGAAACAGGAGCAAAGCATGATGGTATGCTGGAGCCCAGCGAGCCATGGGCCGCAGCAGCAGACAAACGGCCACTTTGTCCACTTAGGAAATGGTTGTCCCAGGATCCCCCTTCTCCATAACACGCTGGAGCAGCCGGCCTCGAGGCCCGGGCCTGCCTGGTGTGCACGTGCTCCCTCATCACAGCTTCCCTTCATATAATTCAAGTCAAGTGAAAGCTCCCTTCGAATTTAAACATTTGCAATTTGTTTGCTCACTGCCTTCGCTTTTGATTAGTTTCGAAAGGGTCAGATACTCTTTATCCTAAATTAGGTTACTTCTTACATCGTTTTGTAAAGATGCCATAAATGCACCAGGACCTACTTTTATGTGTATAGAAAAGGCCGCATTCAAATGCGAGTGGGAGCTGTTGACTGTCACCTTGGTCTCCACCCTGTTCCCATCCCCCGCCCCCCCCACCACCGCCTCCTCCCCCCCCCCCACCCCCCACAGCCCGTGCGCTCTCAACCCTCCCCCTGTTTTTCTCTCCTGCTTTTAGTCGGAAATGAAGTCAGTCATCCAGCAGAATAACTTGGAATAATTTGGAATAGGGGGGTTCCTTTCTCTCTATCTCTCCCTCCTCCTTCCCCCCCTTTCTCCCCTGCTCTCAGGCCCTGGCCAGCTGATCTGCTTCCGCTCTCAATTGTGTGTCCAGTCGACTGTGTGCTCCCAGCAAGGGGCGTGGAGTCCAGCCTTTGTCTCCACCGTCCCACTCTGAACTATGTGTGTGATTGTGTGGTTTGCAGCAGGTTGCACTCAAATATCCTCTTGGATCGCTGCGTTTCGGGAGGGGAAAAAGGGAAACGGTTTTTATATGAGAAAGAAGAGGCGAAGCAGATGGAACCTTTTTATTCCCCTCTTGTAATGATGCAATTGTAATTATGCTTTTTAATTGGATCGTGAACACTTGTTGTTGGCCGAGTATAGTTTGTCTCCAGGTTGAGGATTTGAACCATTTACCATTTCGCAACAGCAGCGTTCAATTTGTCACGTAGGAATGTCTCCCGTCTTGAAAGTGGGTTGACAATGGGTGTTTCCAGCTAAAGGCAAAATGTATACACAGTTCACTTAACTTCCTGTCTGCCCCCCCCCCCCCTCACTTCCTGCCTTCCCCCCCCCCCCCCGCCCTCTCTGAGAGTGTCATGGTTGCTGGCATGTGTGTGATGGTGGGTCTGAAGGGTCAGGCCCTGGTCATTGTGCCCTGGTCATGGCTGAGCGACACCACCGCCTGCCTTCTGTTCACCCCAGGGACCCCTGCCTGACTGACAGCCCCTCCTGCACTCATCACCCACATCCTTTATTGGGGGGCCGTAGAGGGGTGTACCAGCGACAGTATTTCCCTCTTTTATTGCCCGTTATTCTGCACAAAAATGTTTTTTTCTACTGTGGCAGTGGCCCTCTTTTTAAGCGCTGCTTCTGGGGCACTGTTATAAAAGTATAATCTGAAAGGCTAATACTTTGAGGTTTGCAAAGGGGAAGTAAGTTGCACTTGTCAGTTTCCCACGATCCGTTGCTGTTGTCTAAGCTCTGGGCCGCAAAAGAACTGACAATTGTGCTATGAATACATTTAGGTGATTCTGTTAATGCCCTATCTGTTTATCGTCCAGCATTACTTCTAGTTTATTTTTAATTGCCAGAAAAGCTACTTATATTTGGATCAGCACACTTATTTTAAACACAACATTGATACCATCATCTTTTAAGTCGGTGAAGCGTCTTTACTTCCACCAAGGAAGTCATCTTTTTTTTTTTTTTTTTCCCCTAAACAGGATTACTCTCAAACTCCTGAACTTACTTACAGATCTGATCAATAGGGGTTGATCCAGGATATTGTTTTCCCTTTCTTTAATATAACGGGTTGGGGTGTTGAAACTGCTCTCTGTGCACTTTCTTGTTTAGAGTTGCGTTTGTGGCTACACAACCAGTAATGTTGCTCTGTGTTCACAAGCTAACTTTCTCACTATGTTTGTCTGGTCACACACTTCCACCTGTGAGAGTGACAATCATTTTTTGGAAAATAATCTCGTGTGCGCTAAGTTGCCCATATTTACCAGGCGCCTCGATCCTCTGAGGTCAACTATTACCAGGTGCCAGGAAATCAAAGCTTTCACATGAAGAAAAAAAAAAAAAAAAAAAAAGCTTCAGATTTTATGCTCACTGGCTTTTAAATTAATTACTAACCAATAACCTGGATACTGACGTTTGCCAAGGGTGTGGAAGGCAGGAGACCAAAGGTTGGCCTCATTGAGCAGGCCAAGATTGAGAGAGAGAGAGAGAGGCAGGAAGGAGGAGGAAAGCACAATTTCTTTGTTGTAGCACGGGCCACTAGTAAGCTATGAATTATATTTCGCGTTCTTGACATTTTCCTCCCCTATTCCCTGTTTCAAATGTGTCCACTTTGAGAGAGAAAACGTATCGGCCGCTGTGGCGTCATCCTCGTCGGTCAAACCGGATGTTGGCCAGAGAGCAATGTGTCACAGGATTACACCCGGCAGTCACATTCTTCACTCAGTGTGCCTGTTAATTTCAGCCCTCAGATCTTACTCAGTCTTTAATATGTTACCAGGCGTTTGTGCAAAACGCTGCCCTCAGCACACCCTGACCTTTGTCATTTCCGGTGGCCCAGTGTAGTCTGTGTTATCTAATCAGCGCACCATCTGACTCTGAGTGAAGGCACAGAACATGGTACGGTAGAGGACAAAAAAAGAAGACATACACTGTTGTACAGTTTTCTTATTTATCTATAGTGTTTTGTATCAATACAAGTTGCGTTCAGGCATTTCCTAGTTTCTGGCATTGTAATGTACCAATTTCCACTAAAAGTCTCCAGTCCTCACTCGGTTACACACCACTCAGATGGAGGTCAAGATTTTAGTAGTTCCAAAGGAGCCAAATAAGGTGTTTGAATGTAACATTTTTACCAAATGAGTTTATCTGATGTAATTTATCAGAGTTATAGTTGTCTGAATAACGAATCTCTAGGCAGGTGCTGTGCTCACGGCATTAAATAAGTTGCCCCTAAATCCTTGAAACTTATGGCCTTTCAAAGTCCGCTAAATAATCTCCCCCACATTTGCTTCCTTGTTTGTGTATACAGCATATTGAGCCTTTTTACTCGAGTATACTATCCGTCTCGTAGATAATGTGCATTTTACAGATAAACTGTCGCACATTGTTTTGACCCCATAATTCACAGCCCCTAGTGGGTGAGACGTAAGACGGCGTAAGATGTTGAAAAGCATTAGCATGAGAAGTCCGGGTTGTATCATGTCGTGTTTTGTCTAGTCGGGAACGACCTACTTTAGGGGAAAGGTTGGACATCTGCAGTCACCAGAGCCCGAACCTGGCCACATGGTCAATCACCCTCTGTCTGAGGTTAAGCATACACCACAGTTTGAGACTTTTACAATTGTAGCCATTAGTCTGTGTAATTCTCTGAAACCTAAATATACATAACTATAATCCCATTTTTGCTGTAGATTTTGTCTACTGTCCCCTTTCCCTGTAGAATCGGTTGTTTTACACTGAACATCGGAGTAGTTAGGAGGTGTGTGGTCTGTGTTTGATTGAAAACATTCAAACTGTTGGAACGAATGTGTAGGCATATTAGAGCTATCGCTTTTATCTTTTTTTTGTGTGTGTATGTCACTCTCCATTTTGCAGCGTTTGCCTACAGAATAGGATTCTAACTGTGGTGGCAGATGCCAGGCGTGGGGGGGGCGGGTGGTTTTTTGCGATCGGCCAGTGAGCCCTGTCCTGGCACAAGTACGCAAATTGTTCTCATGTGCACCTGGAACCACAGGTACACAGAGAAGGCTGGTGTCATGCTGAGCAATGCCTGCCTGCTCCAGATGCGCTGGGATTTCTCCCAGTGTTCCCATTGGCCAGCTAGTGTGAGAGAGGGCTTGGTGATGATCGATGCACTGAGTGCAACTCTACAAGGAAACGACCCAAAACGCTACATATCTGTTTTGGGTTAAAAAAAAAATTATTGATTCATGGTAAAACTGCTGCAGAACAAATTACTGTTGCAGCCCCCACAGTATTGGAAATTAATGGGGAATGCTGATTTTGTAAAGGCCATAGCCCAACTATTTTTATGCTGCGGTTGCTGCATTATTTGGGTCAATATTGGATGTGGACCGTGTAGTTCTACCGATGCTTTTGTGGTCCAGGTGATGCATGGCATGAATGCTCTCAATAGCCCTTGTGTAAAAGATCATGACACACAAACAGATATTCTATGTTGATTTCCACTGATTATGATCCCTAATGTTGTTGTTTGACTTCTTTCCTGTACTTTCCGTCCCCCTCTCCCCCTCCTCCACAGTGACAGTTATGCGCGTGTGAGAGCAGTGGTCATGACTCGGGATGACTCCAGCGGTGGATGGCTTCCCCTGGGGGGCGGAGGCCTTAGCTGTGTCACCGTCTATAAGGTCAGCCGGGCGGAGGACAGCAGCAGCACCCACAGCGGAGGCAGCGGAGGAAGCAACAGCAACCTCAGCCCCTGTAGCTCCAGTCCTAGTCCCAGTCCCAGCCCAAGCCCCAGTCCCACCACGGTGGAGTTCCACATCAAGGGCGAGAGGCTCAAAGACAAATTGGTAAGGGAACATTGAACTAATATACTGTCAATGTTTTTTTTTTTTACATGCCCCATTCATACACATGAACCATTCTGTTGTTGCGTTTGTCTTTCCTGTCTATTCTTCCTCTTTAATACATTTTTTTATTTTTTTTTTCAAGTGCAAAAACCAGACACGGTGCATTCTCTAGGATGAGATCATCACGAGCCCCCCCTCTCACAGACCCCCCCTCTCTGTCTCACTCGCACACATTCTCACACACAAACGCACGCACCCACACACACACACACGCGCACAGGAAGTGGTTGTTTGGCTTTCCTCCATGGCGCAGGTGTCTGAAAATAGGAGCACACTGCGTGATGCTGTGATGCATGATGACATCATCATGGAGAAGGACGGATTACTCAGGAGACGAGAATGTGGGATGAGGGCTGTGGGAAACGCACAAAGAGCCTGGAAGGGACTGAAAGGGATGGAATTAGGGCTGGAAATTCACTCTGACACCAGTTTTCCACAAGTACACAAATACGGGCCTGATAAAAGCCAGTATGTATGTTGTAAATATTAGATTGGATTGGAAAAATATTAGATGACACGCTTATCAATCAGATGCTGCGTCACCTAACATGCAGTGGACGACATCTTTTGGCAGCCCGGAAAACATGTACTCGATCACCTCAACCACGAACGGCAGGTTTAGTCTGTTTCGTCACAATCAAAGTGATCAAGTTGTTTGTTGTAGTGATAATCCTCACGGCTTATGCTGTAGAGTCTATAAAACCTCCTTGATGGAAAACTCCTGTGTCGTGGATGTAAAAAAAAAAAAAAAAAAATCCAGTAGATGCACTGGAATAATCCTGGTCCGCACTAATGAGAGTGTAAATCTAGTGTGTGTGTGTGTGTGAACGTTTAGGAACTGTCTGTCAGATGCCACAGAGGAGCCCACCATGATGTGTATTGGCTTCTGACAATCCAACATTAGAGGGGTCTTACCACAGAGCATCTAAATCCCATTTTTATCTTCTTTGACTACACACACTTTACGGGTGTTTTCGAGTTTATGGTGTGCTTGTGTTTTGCACGTCCCCAACAAAGTGCGTGTGTTTGTGTGTGTGTGTGTGTGGCACGGGAGAGGGCGTGACTGGGAATGATCTCGTTCAGACGGGGCTATAGACATAGAGACCCCGGCAACTGTTCTGGGATGTGGTGAAACACCCCTATCGCCGCCAAACGTCTACCCCCAGCCACCACAACAAACACCCTGCCATCTGTAGGTCTGTCGAGATGCCACCCAGTGCCAGGGTGCTGGCGTCAACCCCGGCACTACCAGCAGCCTCAGGGCATCAGGAGAGGAGTCGGGGAAAACAACAGACACAGCCACATTAGAACATAGCGGCCGTAGCCAGAAGAAAACGAGGGGCAGTATCTGAACTTGTTTCCCGCCGTATTATTAAAACGGATATGTTTGTGTTTTGATTGCAGAGGCGAACGAAGGCCGTGATTTTTATGTATAAATGATGTTGAAGACTGGAGTGAAGAGCTTCTGAGTGGCAGAAAGGCTGTTTGGTTTTAGTCGGTATCGTACCGTACACTGAAGTGATACGATTTCAGTGTTGTTCAGCCAGAAACGAGCGGGACTGAAAAGCACAGGGACATCTCCCGCTCCTGAAAGGCACCCGAGCGGCGGCGGGGCAGAGATGCACCTTGAATTTTGAAATTCAAAAAGGCACAATCTCCGCTGGTAGGAACGAGGTGATCGGGGTGCGTGGGACATGAGAGGAATCGGGGGACGCAGATGTGGGTGTAGTCAGAGGGCATGAGGAAAAAATAGAGGTGGAGCCACGCAGACGGGAGACAGAAGAGGAGAAGTGGAGGGGATCTGTCTATATGCGCAGTGATGCGGCACAGAGTGTACTGGTGATGACTCAGCTGGCTCTCCTTATAGCTACCAATCACTCTCCTCCTAGCCCCCGCCCTCGTCCCTCTCTCTCTTTCTCTCAGACTCTTTTAAAATCTCAGATCTAATTAGTTAATGATTACTTGCCATACCGGCTCTCAGATCATGGCAAATCTCTGGCTAAGCTCTGTACTACTCTGCGTCCCGTTGGTCCCGTGGCTGACGGCCTCCGACTCCGTCGGATTGATACAGCTGTGAATGTGGTGTTCAGGGCCCGCTGGACACAGTGGTTCTGTTTGTACCGTTAACCTTGTCGTTTGATTGTTTTGAATGCGAACGTAGTGGCTCTAAGATTTGAGTCTGGGGAAATGTGCCCCGGCGCTTTGTATGCATCAATATACACCCATGAAGATATAATCCTTTTATTCCAAGCATTTTTATAGCACCCCCCCCCCATAACTCACGGCGTATCTCTTCACTACGCTCTGCACGTCTCACCTCTGTCTGTCTCCATCCCTCTCTCCTCCTCTCACATCTCCTACCACTGTTCCATCTCTATCTCTCTCTCTCTCCTTCTCTCTCGCTCTCTGCCGGGGAGGCTCCTCCCTCTCTTTTCTCTGTGCACCGTGTGGAATGTGGTGTTAAGTGTCGTCCTTCAATGCAACGGTGATACTTCCTCCTCCCGTCGGCCTCGCTGTGCGCTCACCTTACCTGCTCCGGCTCCGCTCAGTCTCGCCTACACAATCAGCCCCGGGGGCACAGACGACCACCCCCACCCCCCCCCCCCCCCCCCCCCCCCCCTCTCCCAGCCAACCCCCGTACGCCTTGCTACACCGTCCTCCCCACATCCGCCCCTCGCTCCATCCACTGCCTCGGGGTAAACTCAGCGGCTTAACCTTAACCTTGCTCCTCCTTTGCTAGGGGAGGCATGCGTGTAATGGTGATATGAGTACAGATACTGTGAGGCACATCCCCACGACATACAGAGAAATGATGTTGATCTACACTTACAGTTATTATTAAGAGATTCAGAATGCAATGTATACCAGTGCAGGCCAGCTCTGACACACACATATATCATATATCCTCCACCTCTTGTACAGCTGCCACGTATCGGCGTCTTAAAGCGTGCATGTTGACTGTTGTCCAGATCCAGGGGGAGCAGTGCCATCTGCTTTCGGCCACAAAGTATTGGTTTGTGACCGTATTCCTCTGACGAGGCATTTGCACTGCGAAGATGCGCAGTGTAGCACCCGGGTCATTGAGCTTCTCAAACACACCGACACACCAACACACACAAACGCACACACGCAGGTCGCCACGTGCACGCTCGCTCACACATTCACACCCCATTAAGCCACCTCTCGTGCACACGTGGGTAAAAAAAACAAAAAACTCTAAGACCGTAATGGCTGTCTCCCATTTCATTTAATCTGCCTAGAGGAAGGCCGGGAGGCGGCCCAGTAGCCCTGATTAATAATGGGCTTTGGAAATACCCTCTCTCCCTGCCACACACTTGGGTCGGCTGGCTCCAAAACATACTTTGCGCCCCCCCCCCCTTTTGCCGCCAACACCGCAGCTCTCCAACTTTACCATCCATACCCCACCATTTAGAATGTGTTGTACAAATTATCCAAAAAGTGTGTGTGAAATGATTGGGCTTGTGCTATTATTTTCTTTACATATTCTGTGTGTACTTCCAGATGCTGGCCTCCTCTGTTTCTCTTTGGCTCCCTTTTTCTCTCACGCATGTGGTGTCGGAGTGATAGAATGTGACACATTTAAACGGCTTAGGGTGTGGAATAAGATGAGGGATTTACATGTGTGTTCCTCATTGAGTTTCATCAACATCATCCAGCCTCTAACTTCTGCTGTTTCCACTCCGCATTCCAACAAATTATAGCTTGACAAAATCCAACTGCAACTTTGAGTTTTTTCACACCGTCTGGATTAGGAGAAAAAATATAAAATTGTGTAGTTCCATGTAACCCCATCTCAAGTTTCATTCAGTGCTAATATGTCTTTCTCCATCTGTGTGTGTTGTCAGGTGGTCCTGGAGTGCGTCCTACAGAAAGGCATCGTGTACAACAAGGTCAACCCCATCTTCCACCACTGGAGAATCAATGACAAGAAGTTTGGACTGACCTTCCAGAGCCCCGCTGACGCCCGCGCCTTTGACCGGGGCATACGCCGGGCTATTGAGGACATCAACCAAGGTGTGTGTGTGTGTGTGTGTATATCTCTCCCCATTGTTAAAGGTGCCTGCATGTGTGCATTTTTGGAGTTTAAAGCAGGTCAAACCAGATAACAAAGTCGACTCAGCGGAAAGCACCTTCACTTAAAAATCAACCAACCGGCATCTGCTGTTGTTTTTCGTATCTAAAAAATCAGAGCAGCCCACAGTTTTTTTCCTTTTCACTCCCCTCGCCCGTTTTCCCCCCTGACTCTATCAGCAGAACACCGGCGTCTGTTTGGACTTCCCTCCAAGAGGTTGCACCGCACTGTGCGTGTTTGGCAGTCATCCAGTGCGTGTAATATAATACGGGCGCATGTACACGAACGTGGCGTGCATTCTGTCGCTGGGTTGTCTGCAGCCTGTATTCCCGCCTGCCTCTCGCGAGCTTGTAACGGCTGACCTGGCATCTGCTCCGGGAGAGATGTATGGCGTTGATTAGCGTTGATGACTCCCCCCCCAGCTACCTGCTCAGTCACCCAAGCATGACCCCTCCTGCTTTATCTCGTTCGGGGCCAGCTGTCCCGGGTAAACGCTCCGCTTCCTGTGGGGACCGGGAGGGTCGCGCTGTGCCCAGGTAGAGGGTGATGTGGGACAGAGAAGGAGGGCTGGTAAAAAATTCATAAATAATAATAGTGGAGACATAGAATAGATGGCGACCCGGGATAAGGCTTGACCTTTCGCCAGAAGAAACTTGACATGGTTGTTCTTTTTGTGCTGCTCAGACTTGGAAGTAAGCCTGAGAACAGGCCGGTCTAGTCTAGTTTGCAAACAGGTTGGCCTGGCCGTGTACAATGTGGCCTATCTACATATCTCTAGGCTAAACTCGATATTACACTCCGGCGGAGCTGAGACTCGGATTTTAAGTTTGGTCCGGATAAGCATTATTTTCCCGTGCAGTGCCAGAGGAGGTTGCAAAGTCATCCAATTAGCAGGAGAAATGCCAGCTCAGCGATCCGCCACCCTGCCCCAATGTTACACAAGTGGCCGGCCGGCCGGAGCTATAATCTCTATTACTCTCCAGACCCAGGAACCATGGGGAGCACAAAGAAGGGAGAGCAGGACATATCGTAAAGGCTTATCACTGCGGGGCGTTAGTTGCTTCTTGGCTGCGGCCTGTTATCTGAGATTTTAAACTTCCTGGGTGCAGGTCCACACACACACACACACACACAGTCCAGGTAAAAGGTGAACTATTTGCAAAGCCAGCCCCGACACTGTAAGGCTAACCACATTTGATGGCTGGTCGGTGGGGAAGAAAATCAGACGCTGGTTAAGAGCAGGTGACGGTGAGCTTTGTCCCCCTCTCCCCGCCGTCCTCTCCTCCGGCGTCCCCTGTTTTCTGCCGGTGTTGTGTAATGCCTCTCCTTAGCGCAGGCAGGTTCGTCTGTATTCCTGTTGCATCGCTCTGCTGCTGGACTGCTGTGCGCGGATGTGCGTGGGGGGAGAGAGAGAGAGAGAGAGCGAGAGAGAGAGAGAGAGGAGGCAGCGAGGGAGAATATCTTTTGCCAGTGTGTGTGTGTGTGTGTATGTGTATCACTCTTGCAGTCCTCTGTTGCCATGGCAACGTCGGGCACATGGCTCAGGCAGCACTGCCAGAGTCGTGCTGCAGGATGCTCTGCTTTCTCCCAACACTGGAACAATGCAGACACACACACACACACACCTTTCTCTATGTGATTCTGAGACAGACAAACATACTGATGGACAGACTTCTCCAAGAAGCCCAGTCAGGTCGTCTGTCCTCTCAGTGGCAGAGACGACGTTGCCATTTACTGCTTTATTTTGACAGTACGACTGACTGCCGATGTTACTAATTAAGTGAATCTAAGTTTCCCAAAAAAAAAAGAAAAAAAGAAGCCCCCCCCCCCCCTTCATTTATGGGGAAATGGTTTGATCCCTCTTTTGTTCAACATTGCCAGGAACATGGCCTCAAACATTTTCCTCATTTATTGAGATGTACACGTTTTCTGCAATCAGGATATCAGTGTTTTCTGACGGCTGCTCTCAATCCAGTTCCAGGTTTGTTTTCATCATGTAGTCGACGTGGTACCGACGCACAACATCCGACATCGCAGTATTGCTTGTTACTGTTTCATTTGATTTAAGCAAGTTTTTATGTTTCGAGTTAAAACTCAAGCATCACATGATTCACTTGAAAATAATCAATTTTTATTTACATACACCTTCATCTGAAAAGCATCTCCAGATTGAACGCATTTAACGGTAGAACAAGGTCAACATTATATTGGGACAACAATCCAATGTGGGAGCGCAATATTATCAATAACACAATTGAGTCCGTTTTGCTTTATTCGTAGAGAGGGGTTAAATGTAACGGCATTTTGTGGGAAAATGCCAGTGGTGATGAAAAGGTGTAACATTGTCAGCCTGAATACCTGAAACATAAGCTCTGACTCTGGCGTCGGCAAACAAGGTGTTTTAGATGCAAAAAAAAAAAAAAAAGGCACACAGTGTTTTAGCCCAGGTCGGGGGTTACGTTCTTCTTGGAATGCATATTTCATTAACGTCTGTGTGCCCCACTGACACAAAGCAGCTTTCATTTCCCCATTATGTGCAGTGAGAGGAAAGCGGAAGTCTTGGCTAAACCATGCTTACAGGATGCATGTAGTTAGAGAAAACTTTTATATACAGTAGGTTGAAGTATGCCCTGTTTTTTCTGTTATTTTCAGTTGGTCCTACAAGTAGTCCCTTTTATTTTGTAATTTGTTTGTATGATTCATGTTACTAATACCATTTGTGACTGTGTGAGGAGATGGAAGAATACGTGTCATAGACGATGCTGTTACATAGGTAGTCTGCTGGTAGTGCTATGATATTAATCTGCGGGGATTAGGTTGGAGGTCATGCATCTAATCCTTTTCCCCCTCTGGCCTCTTTCCTCTCTGTTCCAGGATGTCGGCCTTTTGGGGAAGGGGATACTCCCGAGGATGGACTACCGGTGAGTACGATCCGAGCAAAGAGGGTTTGGTATGGCGGAAATGTTTGCTGTGTGCGGGTGCATAGTGCTTGTCTCGACTATGAGGTGACGTTTGACTTTGAGGTGTCCGCATTTATTGTGTTTATAGCGGAGGCGTTTGCACTGAATCTATGTATAGTTCAATTGATCACTCAACGCGCCGTCACAATTAAGTAGGTGGCAGGTCATGTGTTTGAGGCCCGGTGCGTCTTAGCCGGGTGCTGACAACTGCCTTTGTGTTCTAAAAGTTGTTTTAAGAGATTTACAGGTGTTTGACTAAAGACAGCCGGAGCCTGAGGTGAAGTTGGGCGTTGGCCAGTGAATGTTTCTCGAGCAAACTTAGCTGTCTCTCTATCACTCTGCCTCGGTGGCTTGTCACACTTGTTACAATAGACGGTGATGTAATCACCACTGCCCCAGGAGGTGGTTGTTCAAAGGCAGCTTCATAAACATGCCCTGGGACTTAAATGTTCTCCAGCCTGAATGCATTTTCCCGTGAGGTGGGTCTTCTTTTGTTGACAGGTTTAGAAGTATAGCAGCGCAACATGTTACGGGTGGCATATATTTAGCACGGAACACTGTATTGACTTTTGACTTGACGTGCTCTCCTGAGCAGAGAGGCAGGAGGCATATAGTTTATAGTTCAAGTCTACACGCCCATGTTGATTTGCTTTAGGTACCAGGCCGGTTACAGGAGAGTCAGTCACCTGATCCACTTCTGATCGCAAAGTGCATTCCCAGCGCATGCAATAGTCCTGCAATTGGTGCAAGCTTTTTATTACTTATGATTAAGGATGGTTGATAAATGACCAGGGGTTGAACCCGTACCATGTCAAACTCTTTTTTTAGGGGTGTACACAAAAGTACAACGTCCTAACTATGTCATAGAGCTAAAGCCAAGGGGCAAACAACAAAAAATAGCCGTTGAATTGCAGTGTTTCTTCTTCTTTTTTTTGCCAGACATGCTGTCCCTGTGATCTTAGTTTTGACATCACACTGCAGCTCCGTGGCTTCGTCTTGAGCTGTGAGCTCATTGCGTTTGTCTTTGACCTGCCTTGTGTCTCGATGCCCTGTGTGATGTGCACCAGAGGCGCGAGGAAGGAGGAGGAGGAGAGCAGCGTTCCTGTTCCTCTGGCAAAGTTCCTCTTTAAGGAATCAGCCCTGAACATACAGGAAATCCAATTGCACCACTGTTGCTAGGCAGCGGGGGTGGGGTGGAGGTGGGGGTGTTCGCAAGGTTCAGTGAGTGAGCCACCGAGGATGTCACCATGGTGATTTGGCATCCGAATGTTGCGGTCTGAGACCTGGGCTACAGAGAAAGAGAACTGAACCAGTGGCGAGTGCCGCAGCCAGAGAAGTGGCGAATACCAGCACACAAACAAGTTGAGACATTAGCTGCGTGGCTTTATGATCCAAAGTGTACTCGCCCTGCTGTTTGTGTGCTATTGGCCTATTTCTACAATTGATGATAGCCAGTGTTCAGGACCCACTTGCGTGCCCTTGACACATTCTCCTTATTCAGAAACGCACGACACACACCACCGTATCTGCACGCAAGACGCATTTTACTCGTTAAAGGAAAGGGTGGACGTTGTGCAGCATCCCACTCGGGCTGGGATGACCCACTGCCAGGAATCTTGCCACACCACCACAGACCTTCAGCTCGTACAAAGACAAATGTGTTTTTTTTTTAAATGACACAGGAAAACGCCTCTAATTTAGCTCGGACAGGAAGTTTTCTCTTATCGGTTTAGTACCCAGAAGTTTTGTCGGCCACTTGACTTTTAGAGTCTCACTCCTGGAGCAGACGACTGAGACTGGTTTTAAATGCGACTTAGCTGGGCTCCATAAAGCACCTTGCGGCCCGTTAACAGGAATGGTTTAGTGTAATATGGTGTTATTTTGTCAAATCCGCTCATTAGCTTTGTTGTCGAGAGTTGGACGGAAAGATTGATACATAATCGTCCGTTTTATTAGAACCCCGGCACTGGTTGGAACGTAATCCCCTGTGAAACCCCAAATTGCTGTATTTAAAGTACAGTTTTTGAACAGATTAAACAAACAAGATATCATGTATAAATGACACATAGGTAAGTGGATTGTGTTACCGTTGGAGAGAGCCAGCGTAGCCGTTTTTCCAGTCTCTAGGCTTTGCTCATCTGACTCTTGCCCAAAAAATTGCAAAAAGCCTACTTCCATTATTTTCAAGGATGTGGGAAATAGCCTGTGACTTGGCTGCATTTCTTTGTTTTTAACCAAACCCAGAGATAAGCGCTACTCTGGATTTGCCTCTTTGAGGGGGGATATACTGTGCGTTGCCACAGACGCACTCGGTTTAGTATTAGCGAGCGGACCTCTGAACATGCACATCATCCTTTGTTTTCTCTGTCTAATGCGGAGTAAAGCTAGCGGGCCGAGTGGGCTTCCAGTATGTGGGCCGGCCCCGGCCTTCCCTGTCCTGAGCCCCTGTGCCTTTGAGGAAGTGCATGGATCCCTGATATTGGTGAGGAGCCAGGTTGCCCCTGGCTCCCACCGCCCCCCACTCCATCTCCTCTCCTCCCTCACCCAGCCACATCTCTCGGGTCAGATCAGCTCCAGATTGGCCCCCACGCATGCCTTTGAATGGTGGGGCTTAGGCGAGCGCTTTAAAAGGAAGCCCATGTCTGTTTCCCATTTTGCCCCCCACCTCTCCACCCCTCGCTCCTTTCTCTCTTTCTCTCGCATACACACACAGCTGTCATCTGGCTTTTTAAGTTCTGTACTGCATTTCTCCAGCTGGAGCTGGTTTATGACATTCCCTCTGCAGACTCTTTGGCCTCTCTCTCTCTCTCTCTCTCTCTCTCTCTCTCTCTCTCTCTCTCCCTCTCTCTCTCTCTCTCTCTCTCTCTCTCTCTCCCTCTGTCTCTCTCTCTCCCTCTCCCTCTCCCCCCGACACACACACACACACGAATGCAACACAAAGTCATTTTTTCCTGTTCTGTTCTTTCTCTTCTCTCCCCCCACTGTCTCCTATTCCTCACATTCCCCTGCAGACGCTGTGGATGTGTGTTACACCACTTGGTATGTTTGGAGGCAGAGAGGGAGCAAAGTAACGCACGCACGCACGCACGCACGCACACACACACACACACACACACACACACACACACACACACACACACACACACACACACACACACACATGAAGACGTGTACTTAGCTATTCACTTTTCACACAGGTTTAAAGGAGCGCATTTAAAACGTGTTGTGTGGTGTTCAGTGAGTGTGAGCAAGCTGCAAAAAGTGTGCAGATGGATTGTTGCTTAAATAACACTGGACACCAAATGTCATCACCAGGCTCTTGATGTCCTAACTGACTCTCCTCCCCCATCTCTCATCACCTCTGCACGCATGAATCATGGACGTAGCCATTGCTTTGAATTTTGTCACCACTGAAGAGTCAGCCGGTGGCACTTGTAAATGTTTATTTCATGTCTGCGGTTATGTAGAAATAATTTGCTGTCGTTGATGCATTCAGATGTTATTTATAGACATCTCATCCTCATCGGTGTCAACGGTGAGCTTCTCTTTTGTAATAATGATATTGTTTGGCATGAGGTGTTAAAAGCAAAGTTGGCTCGCCTTTGCGTTTTCAATATTTCTTTCAAATGTTCCTCAGTCTGCTCTCGGAGCCCTTTTTTTTTTTTAAGGCCCATGTTTTTAGATTTTTCATCAGTTAAAATGTTTGTGGGAACACTCGCAAGGCTGATGGGAACTCTGAGTTCTGGACAGAAGGGCCTTGAGTCATCGCCACACAGCACATTCATTAGGGCAAGTGTGGGTGCAGGATACCCCCTGGTGGTGACTAGTGGAACACGCGCAGCCTACACACCCTGAGTCAAAGCTGTTCGATCGACCCATTTTGCGCTTTACGGTGTTGTGTTCTATGGTAACACTGACTGCAAAGATAATTGTTTGTGCCGTGTTGATGTATAAGACCTACTGAGGGACCCGAGAGAATCATTCCCACACACGCAAACTTACCTGACTTGATGTTTTTTTTTCTGTGATTCTTCAGGTGTGTGACGAGCCTCCCTCCATCTGTACCCCGATGAAAGAGCCATTCTCTCCCCTGAACAACGTCGTCTCCACCGAGCCGTTCCGGGGCTGCTACGTCCGCGCCCAGCCCTTCGACGAGTTCCCCTCCAGCAACCGCCGCTACCTGCCTCCGCAGGTACGTCCCTCCTGCACCCAGCCAATCGCATCTCTGGATTGATGTGTTATTAATACTTTGTGAAAGCAAATTGTATTTGTGCATAACGAGGAAAATCCAATTCATTCCCAATTTTTTGTTCTTATAAAGGTCTCCTTCAAGTCAACTCGTCATGTCAGTTTCCACATGGATGAAGAGGAGATCGTTCGCATCAACCCACGCAAAGACGTGCTCATCCGCGGCTATGAGGACTACCGTCACCCTGTCATGTGGAAACAGGAGGCTGACCGCGAGGACATGGACTTCCCAACGGCCTTCCACAAACTGGACAGTAAGAAGTGTGAGTACCTCTTCCCCGACGGCCCCGGTGGGGACTCTCACTCCGGCCCCGGCATGGGAATCGGAACAGGTATGGGGCTGGGTTTGGGCAAGGACACGGCCATCAAGACTCAGCCCTCGCCCCTGCTGAAGTCCAAGAAGGGCCGGCGGCGGCGAGAGGACGGGGAGCGCTCGCGCTGCATCTACTGTCGGGAGATGTTTAACCATGAAGACAACTGGCGGGGGCAGTGCCAGGACGCTCCGGACCCAATCAAGCAGTGCATCTACAAAGTCAGCTGCATGCTGTGTGCCGAGAGCATGCTGTACCACTGCATGTCCGACTCGGAGGGCGACTTCTCAGACCCCTGCTCGTGCGACACCTCCGACGAGCAGTTCTGCCTCCGCTGGCTGGCCCTGGTGGCGCTGTCCTTCATCGCGCCCTGCATGTGCTGCTACCTGCCCCTGCGCGCCTGCCACCACTGTGGAGAGGCCTGCCGCTGCTGCGGGGGCAAGCACAAGGCCGCGGGGTGACCCGTCACCGGGCTCTGGGACACCCTCAAAGCTAGCTAACACAGGAAGTGGATAAAAGCGGAAAATTAAAAGCCGACATCCTTTTTTCATTCCCCTCTCAGACGGGGTGATATGTTGTTGATCCCCAGCTCTGAGGGCTTTTGGAGATTTCAGTTTGTGTTTGTCGCCGACAAGCAGCAGTGGAGGACAAACCATATGCTTTGTGGGAGCTCTGAGTATCAAGCTAAGTTCAGGAGCTTAATCTGAGGAGAGGAGGAGAAAACGTCAAGATTAATAGACTCGGAGATGTTACTAAACACACCTGTATACACACACACACACACACACACAAAAACAAAAACACACACATTCATTGACAGAGCCAGGCCACAAATGTCAGAACTCTACAACAAGTAATGTGTAACTCTATGAAGGAAATTTGTCTTTGTACAGAGAGCAGCAACATTATGACAAAACAAACAAAACTATTCTGCGTTCAGAAAAAATACTTGCCGTTTGAGTATGCTAAAAGGGATATGTTCTTGCTTTTTTGTGAATTTGCAGTTGGGTAACAGTGGCCTTTCCTTCATGGCTTCAAGCGTTTGCCGACGGTGTAATTACTAGAAAGATAAAAGCGCACTAGAAATGGTGTTACCCTGCACCAAGTAACCCTCTCAAATTCTTGGGGTACTCTAGCCACCATATTAAGTGTAATTTTAACATTTGAGAGATGTTGCTGTGGTGGTGCTATGGCCAAATGGTTTCCTAGTTTTTTCCTTTCCATCAAATGTTCACGAAAATCAGAAACCAAGCTTGTTTCTAAGATTACCTCGCCTTCCCAAGGTGAGTCAGAACATCTGATTGCATTCCAAAATAAAGGGATCGATTCCACGATTAGAAGGGAAAAAAAATGGTAATGACTTTACCATGCTTGGTTCCCCAAAATATTTGTTTTCTCCACATCACAAAAATAGCATTAGACCCTCTTGAACCATTTAAATTGATACAGATACATGACAATTTCATTTACCATCTATTTCCTGCTGTAGTGAAATTGTTTTCTTTCCCGTTTGTTATTTTCCTGCTCATTTTATGATTACTTTTGAAACAAAAGCTGAAATGTTGCTCAACCAGCAAGTTTTGTTTTGGCGAGTACAGGGGTTACAGTGCTCCTTGGTTAAATGATGAGGCACTTAAGTTAGGCTGTTCTTTGAATGAGAGATCCTCAGATTTAAGAATAAGTCTATCTATAAATTTAAACAATTTAGCATCCTATTTGGCATGGGGGGGGGGACCCTCCCCAAAGCACTGCTCTCCAAGCTTTGGTTGCAGCACCCTCTTCAAAATTCCATGTTTGTCCCATGAATCGTTATTTTCCATTTGTTTTCTTAACTTACCTTATGTAGTGTGTATGTAGTTTTGTTCTTTGGAAGTTAGTCCGCTCCTCACGTGTGTCTCCATTGAACAGGCCCTGAAAGAATGAATGGATGAATGAGTGCACAGTTTCAGGAAAACTGAGTATCTTAGCAATGCGCTTAAAAGAAAAGAGGAAAAAAAAAAAAAACATACAGACGTTAAGCATGTGTACTGTATGTCCGTGTGTGTGTGTATGTGTGTAGGTCTTCATATGCACTGGTGATCTGATGTCATGTAATGTCACCACTGACTGTGATTAAGGCTTTGGCTCTAAACAGTACCGACCAACAGCCTGTTTCCCCAAAAACATGGTGGTGTCTTGGTCTGATCCAAAGATCAAAGGAATTATCTGTAATTTGGGGAAATTCACGTACCCTTTGATGCTCACAAATTCACATGGTATATCTTGTCCCTCAAATTCATACAAAACACCAAGTGTAAGAATGATCATTTACGCTAGACCCCCATTTAACTGAAAATCGTTTTTACACTTGGTTTATGGAAACAAACAAGATATATAACATGTTCATTCTTGAGCTTCAGAGGTGTAGGTGAGTTTTTGCTCACTCTGAATATAGCCGGGACCAAATGCTCTCAGATGTTTCCGGTCTTTATGCTAAGCTAAGCTAGCCATACACTGGCCGTAGATTTTCTCCAGGCAGGACAGAGCCTCACTCTCTTCCTTTAGAATCATTTGGCAAATGGGGCCCAGACAGGCTGGTGGATTAAAAAACCGAACCTGTCTAGCTCACAAAATTGATTTTGACCCAAACAATACTCAACAGCTAATTCCATACGTCAGTAACCGATTGAGATGGAATCCTGAGCTAAAGCATATTTGAAATTCTCCTCTCACCCCTCAGCTCTCCAGGTTTAAATATAATATAACGTCGCGGCAGGAGAAACCTTTTATTTCCCCAATTCCACCCCGACCAATGCTCCCTTTACTTTCTATGCAAACCTTCCGACGTGGGAAACACATTGACCTCTCTGCAGACTGAGTCAGTGGCGGGACAGGACACTTTAACGCTATATAGGTAGACAAACAACTCCTGGTACCAAACTCTGAAACACCTGTAAATACTTAACATTATATTTAAGTACTGATAATAATCCCAGCTTTTTTCTTTTTTTTTTTTTTTGAAATTCTAAAGATAGAACTGTATTTATCGTTGCTGTCAGCATATACTGTAGCTTCAATTGACAGCATTATGTACATAGGTCACCTTTTAGTATTATTTCACATTGAAAAGTAGAGGGCGTTGGTGATGGAACTGACTATTGAGCTTCTAATAGAGTTTCTCTCTAGTTTTGTATGGTAGAAGGAAGGATAGTGCTAACACGGTACAGTTGTGTCAGTCCACTTGTTTCAAAAGTTTGATATATAAATATATATGAAAAATATATATATTTACATACGTACATATAAAGCTGCTAGATACAATCACTAATTTTATTGTGTTGACAGAGAAAATCAGCTATGAACGACTGTTAATCCCTAAATCTCCCTAAAAGGTTGCGCAGCAGGGTCCAGAAGTCTGAGGCCACACTCGGTGGTCCCAGGCCTTTGGAGCCCACTTACAGCCAGGACAGTGAGTTTTTAAACGTTTGATTGCTCTGTGCAACAATGTGGACACGTGTGTGTATGTGTGTGTGTGTGTGTGTGTGCGTGCGTGCGTGTGTGTGCACGTACGTGGGTGTGTCTGTGTGTCTGTGTGTCTGTGTGTGTGTGTGTGTCGGCGGTGTAAGTGCAGGGTTGGTGTTTAACCAAATGTTTGGTTGCTTGCCATATTCTCCCATTGTAATTGGATTGCCCTGCATTATTGCAAGCAGAACCAAGGTTTGATGAACCTGATTAAAACTTGCTGGCTGAGAAGCAAAATGTAGGACGTGCATTTATACAAAGTGTAGAGAATGCTGAAATAACACTTCTCATTCTGCATTAACCAGCACAGTGCAACTTCCTGTCATGTACTGTATTATATATGCAACATGTGTCTGTCCGCTTTAATATATATATTTTTTTGACCTACATTATATAAGACTTCAGTTTTAACCACTTTGCTGCTAGTCTTATCTTCTTTCGGAAATTGTGCATATCTTTGGGAATGCATACGAGTGTACATTCTTGACATTGTGTAGATTAAAAAAAGAAAAAAAGCTATATAAACCTGTTTCTCTTCAGTGTATTGTTTTAAAAAGGTTACTTTTCACAGCAGTCGAGTGGTTATGTTCCGATTCTCCGATGCTTTGGTGCACTGATGATACTATATCTAAGCTTTTTTTCATCTTACAGCGCTTGATGTAACATTTACGTGATTAGTTCTAAATAGTGGAAAACATTTGTGTTTTGAAACTTGCAGTATAAATGGTACTACTCTTAACTATTCTGTAAACACTGCCTGTTTTACCCCCCCCCCCACTCTCTTTGTGCATATTTCTTTCCTGTACATCCTTTTTCCCCCCTTAGTGCCATCGGCTTTCACATCCAGACAACCTCAAAAAAGTGCCTCACGTCCATCCTAGTTTCCATCTTACAATTTAACATCTCTCGTTCTGGTTGGTTTTTACACATCCAGGTATTTCTTATCATGGTTCAAGAATACCAAGTATATGATGTAAAATTTATAGTCCCAATAACTCATGTCATAGTTGTATTTTCTTCATACAGATGTAGCTCATTACTTTTCATAAATATATTATGTAAATATGCATACACATGTTTGTAACTGTTTTTATGTTACATCATACACTTGTAATTTGACATATCAAATAACATTATCATAATAAAATGGTGAGTTTTAATCTTTTGCTTTGTAAGTATAATTGTGTTTCTTCATATCAATTCTTTCCATTCATTTTATTTTCTTACCTTCAGTAGTGTGATGTAGTGTTCTTCTGAAGTTAGTCCACCCCTTAAATGTTTCTTCATTTAACAGGCCCTGAAAGAATGAATGAAAACATGGTTTCAGGAATACTGACAATCTAAAACACTTTACTTTTTAGGTGGTTAGGTTTTTACATGTTCATATACCATAGCTGTCAGGGAAGAGAATGAAGAACAGCATTGTAGGTGGCTGAGCGATGGCGTCTGAAGGCTCCTCCTCTGTTGAGAGATGTTTTATTCCAGGTAAACATAGATCGCGTCCTTTACCCCTCTTGCAAACAGCAATCTTCTCTGGCTAGAATTGGTCAATTTTTTGGTAAATTTTTTGGACTTTTGACTACATGCTATACTATGACGTTTTCACTTTTTTCACTTTATTTTTGCACCTACCCTATATTTAGGCCCCATCGATACTACTGTGCGAGTTTCGAGTGTTTTGAAATTTTTGACTTTTTGGCCAAACATAAGGCTATAGTAAGGTGTTTTTTGGTCCAATTTTTGGTCAGTTTTTTGCTCAATTTTTTGAACTTTTGACGACATGCTATACTAAGACGTTTTCACTTTTTTCACTTAATTTTTGCACCTACCCTATATTTAGGCCCCAATGATGCTACTGTGCGAGTTTCGAGTGTTTTGAAATTTTTGACTTTTTGGC
>JAFBJU010000278.1:287427-327316 GCA_016785305.1 Colistium nudipinnis | reverse complement strand
GCATTAAATCATTCAAAACCTACAAATATATGACTGAGGTGAAGAAAAGCGAAACATTTGAAAAAACATTTTTTTTTTGAATATCGTTCAAAATTTGACCAAAATCGTCATAGTATAGTATGTCGTCCGAAAATGTCAAAAAAGTCAAAACATGAACATTAAATCAGGCAAAACGCATTGATATTTGACTGAGGTGAAAAAAGTAAAAAAATATTTTTTTTGAATATCGTTCAAAATTATACCAAAAACGTCATAGTATATAGTATGTTGTACGAAAATTTCAAAAAAGTCAAAAAATGAAAAAACTTTAAAAAATGCATTAAATCATGCAAAATGCACAGATATATGACTGAGGTGAAGAAAAGTGAAAAAAGTAAAAAGAATCTTTTTTTGAATATCGTTCAAAATTATACCAAAAACGTCATAGTATAGTATGTCGTCCGAAAATGTCAAAAAATGAAAAAAACTAGAAAAGATGCATTTAATCATTCAAAACCTACAAATATATGACTGAGGTGAAGAAAAGTGAAAAATTTGAAAAAAAAAAATGTTTTTAATATAGTTCAAAATTTGACCAAAATCGTCATACTATAGTATGTCGTCCGAAAATGTCAAAATAGTAAAAACATGACACATTTTTTTTTGAAAACTTGCATTAAATCATGCAAAACGTACCAATATATGACTTAGGTGAAGAAAAGTGAAAAATGTGAAAAAAATATTTTTTTTGATTATCGTTCAAAATTTGACCAAAAACTTCATGGTATAGTTTGTCGTCCGAAAATGTAAAAAAAGTCAAAAAATGAAAAAAAAATTAAAACATCCATTAAATCATGCAAAACGCTCCAACATATGACTGAGGTGAAGAAAAGTGAAAAAAGTAAAAAAAAAATTAAAATAATTGTATGTGGTTCAAAATTTGACCAAAAACGTCATAGTAGAGTATGTCGTCCGAAAATATCAAAAAACTCAAAAAATGAAAAAAACTTGAATACGTGCATTAAAACATGCAAAACGTATATATGACTGAGGTGAAAACCTTTTGAAAAAAGTGAATAATGCACCATTTGACTTTTTTGAAATTTTGAACGACATACTGTAATGTGAAATATTTTCTTTTCTTTCATCTCATATAATTTATTTGTGCATGTCTTCTCTTTACTACGCATTGGATTTTTCAATTATTTTTGGCTTTTTTGACATTTTTGAACGACATGTTATAGTTTAACATTTTTGGCCAAATATTACATTATATTATGCTATGACTTTTTTCTTTCATTCTACGATGTTTTTTTCTTCATCTCATTTTTGATTCTTCACTGCAATTAGATTGTTTTTGGGCATTTTTGATGTTTCTGACTTTTTTGGGTGGCATACTTTAATATGACATTTGTTCAATATTTTATTTTTTACCAAAACATACCATACAGCAGTTTTCAGCTGCTCAGCATTCACACACTTTTTCAAGTTTAAGTCGAAGCTACAAGTTGAAAACAATATGAATAAAAACAGCCCTAGGTTTACTCTAGAAATTGTGCAAAGACTTATGAAAGGGTCAAACTTTTAACAAGGCAATGAGTCCAACAATTATAATAAAATCGAAATATTTCATTTGAAAAAGGCAGAAATAAAACCTGAGAACAGCGAGGTCACTGGTTGAAACAGGTTTTAATCCATATTTTAGATACATTAAATATTTATAAACAATGGAACTGCATCACAACTTCTGATCATCACACAGAACAACTTCATTATAAAAAGAACCATATAAAAGGCCAAAAGATAGCACAGATAGAAACAGAAGAAACGGCTGAAGTTGTGCAACACCTTTAAAAATACAATCTGATCCCAGATGTGTCCTCAGTCGGCAATTTGTAGAAATCTTTAGAACACTGACGTAAGCCAGTGATGTGCATCATCCGATCCACAGACATAGATTTGTCAGGACAGATCAGAGGCACTGAGTCTGGCTCCATGCTAATTTCACCATTGTGGGATAACCAACGCTTTATTTCAAGATGCTGTCTATTTAAACGTCAGTAAATACCACGTCAGGTTTGGTACTGTTGTTTAAATACGTTAAGCAAAGCAGATCATCACTAAGAACACCGTCTGCTGGTGTGTTGCACAACTACAACTAAAGGAAGAGCAGGCCTGTTGTGATGTGGTGTGATGGGGCAGGAATGAACATAGGTTTATGAATCAAGAGCTGGTGACCCCCACGCGTCGCACTATGAACATTTTGGACAAAGCTGAAAAAACTGAAAAAAAAGAAAAAGTGCTCAGAATCAAGAATCATCTTCTTTTTTAATCCACTTGTGGTTTAACACTGTTGTGTCCCTGAGGGCCACAAATAATGAATATCAAAATAATGTCTCATTTGATCGTAGAACCATCGAAATATTGGTTAAAATGTGACGTCTGCTTTTTGAGATTTCCCTGTGAGAGTGAAAATAGACAGTCAAACGACAAATAATCCGATTAATGATTTAACGTCTGTAATGTCTGCTCATGATATTAAATATACACCTCTTCAAGAGGTGGACTTTATTTATTGTATCTATGTTGCGTAGATGACGTGAAAGACATGAGTGGTTTGATGTTTTTGGCATTATATACTTGTTTGAAAAAAAAAAAAAAAAAAAAGCATTGCTAACCAGTCAATTGGTGATTAACCTCAAAGCTGTGGTTGGAAATGTGTAATAATGTAACCACAGCTCATGGGAAATTGAATACGATGGCAACAGAGTAGCAGGGCCATGCTCAGGCAGTCTGTCTCCAAAGTGTTTCAGCTTGTAGCGACACATTGACATTGCATAAAAATGAACTCTTGCATGAATTCAACCTTTACCGTCACGTGACATGAAACGGACGAATCAGATGTTTCCCACGATGTCACCGTTGCAATTGTTGCAGCGTATGTTTAATCGTGCACCGCTTGCATGTCATCAAAAATAAGGACCATTGTGTAAAATGAACAATAACCATAGAGTAACATCACTGTTTCACTATAAAACAAAACAACATCGAACACTATAGAGTTGGACTGAGCAACACGGTGGATCAAATACGAACTGGCGACAACTGAAATCTGACAGAAACAGATTGTGGCTTTTGTTTGTTGGCTGCTTTAGAATTTCATTGGCTCATTTGGACAATTTGGCTTTGTGACCTCAAAAAGTTTAAAAAAACAAATTTTAAAGTTATTATTTGTCAAACTACAGTATTTCACATGATCATACTTTCAGGTTTGTTTGGAAATGTGAAGACATTGGGAAAGGGCCGAACTTGCTTTTTCTGTCTTTCTCATCGAAAATTAGAAAAAAAATCAGAATAAAAAAATACAATAAATGTCAAACTATTCCTTGAAAGTTTTAAATAACGTTTTATTCTTGAATGTTATTACATCCCTCAGACCGTTGTCTGTTGTGCATTTAAAGCAGCTCAGTGTTTTCAGGTGATGTCAAACATTCAAACTGTAAATGACTATGCGACAAGAAATACATTGAGTTTTTTTTTTCTTCACCTTTTTCAAAATGGACACAAGTAGCTCTTGGTCTGAGGCTATCATTTATTGCATGCGATGGTTTGAATTCAATCATTTCAGACAGACCCCTACTTGCTGAAATCATCAAAGAAAAAAAAGAAAAAAACAGCAACTGATGCTTATTCGACACGATAAATCACACATTTTTTAAAGCCAAACTCTGGTGTCATAAACGCCGGTAAAAAGCTTATGGAAACATTTGATTTTACGAAAAACAATCTCATATTTATACCAATATGGTATGGAAAATCATTTAGATTCATTCTTTGTTCATAAATAAATAGAGCAATTCCCACTGGACACAAATAGAGGCACTTGAGTTTCTTTTTTTTTTTTTTTTTGTCAAAGTGAAAATAAATTTTCACATCCGCATCGTCTTCCACACACATTCAGCGATGGTCAAATGATCCAAAACTTAAAAACTCGAGCTTGAAGCGCTGGATTTACAGAGACCGTGAACAAAAACATCCAGATTTCAAGCCTTGAAAGCACATGGAAGAGATACCGCATGGAAACGTCGTAGTCTCCCTTTGATTTCATGTGCAACAGAGAGTTAAAAATCTGACTATGTTTGGTACTGTGTAAATGCAGCCATAGCTTGTGCATGGACACACACTCTCTCTCTCTCTCACACACACACACACACACACACTTCTATACATTCGCATCGACATATCCATAATGCATTTTCTTGTTTCACTTCCTCATTTACTCGCATTGAATCATTCACAGGACACTTAAAAAAACAAACAAAATAAAATATGTTTTCAGGAATCACAGTCTGTACACACACACACACTGTGTAAATGCAGCCATAGCTTGTGCATACACACACACACACTCACACACACACACACACACACACACACACACATCATTGTCCAGTCAGGTAATGATTTAAATAGACCTGGCAATCAGCTGTACACGTATACACACTTACAACACAACACGACAAATGCTGGGAAAGGACTACAGGACTTCAGGCAGATGATCTGATCTCAGTA
The DNA here is from genome assembly GCA_016785305.1 of Colistium nudipinnis. Taxonomy (NCBI): domain Eukaryota; kingdom Metazoa; phylum Chordata; class Actinopteri; order Pleuronectiformes; family Rhombosoleidae; genus Colistium; species Colistium nudipinnis. The sequence continues at coordinate 322,765 of JAFBJU010000278.1, read as the reverse complement.
AGCTCTGTACAAAGTCGCCGATGTTTTGACGTCAGGGCAAAAAAGCCCCAGTTTCATTCCGATTTGCAAACGAGCAGGGGCCTAATTAGAGGCAAATCTTACTGAATCGTGTAGTCCCCCCCCACCCCCCCTTAAGTGTTTGACACCTCAGTGGGCGGGTTACTATGGGAACTAGAGCTGGTTGGACATTTCACAAAAACCCATAACTAGTCAGAGAGGAAGCCGACAAATGCTTTATTTGAAGGAAGCAAGCCCTCGTTTGAAGAAGCGGTGACTTAAGTGCTTGTTTTGTTCGGCTGTTTAAATCCTGACCAGGTCCTCAATAAGACTTCAATAAAAACACCTACATGTTAAGATTGGCTTTAGTCTACTGCAGGTACAGGCACTCTAAATTGGCTGCATCACCGCCTTTAGCCAGAGGCATCTTCATTTAGTTTGACTGAATTCAGCCTCGGTTAATTCCACTCTGGTGGTTGTACCCAGAGGCATCTTCATTTAGTTTGACTGAATTCAGCCTCGGTTAATTCCACTCTGGTGGTTGTACCTGAGCTTCTGTCCTGTACCAGCATGGTTCTAACCTAATGAATTGGACCAGTACTTGGTCACCAGTACTCCATTTTTTTTACTGGGATCGATATCAGCCCGAGGCTTTAATTGTAGTCTCAGTCCCAGGCACGTTTCTAGGCCACAGCTGGAAGAGAGGAGCCTCTGCCGGGCTCCTCTCCTCCTCCTTCATCACACCAGCCTCTCACATGTCATTTTTTTTTTTTTTTAATGATCCTCTCTTATTAAAAACACATTTTGCCTTTACTTTGTTTCACCCCAGGGACACGGGGAGTGCGAAACACCTATTATGGGATGTACATTATTAGTCTAAAAAAAACAAAAAAAACAGAGTCAGCCAAATTCATAATAACGTCGTTTGTGTTCTCACAGTGGAAATTCCTAAACTTAGTTATTGTTCAGTCCAAACTGCAGGTGAACATCAGCCCAATTAATCCACCCGGTCTATGCCGCTACATTACCGTGGACATTCGAAAGGATCCCAGCGGGAGGTGAAGCGGCGTCCCGAGTCTCATCTCACTTGTACTCCCAGCTCTGGCTCCCAGGCCCGGTTTCTTTTCCTTTCTCACTTGTTTTGTCTCTACAGCAGGTGAGCCTCTATGCGGAGCCAGTGCAGTCCCTGCCTGATGTATCGCACCAGCTCCGTCATGCTGCTCTGCTGACTCAGTGGCTCCATGACCGAGTCCAGCTCCTGGAAGAAATCTACAGGACGGGAGAGAAACCGTTAAAGAGGATTTTCCTCGTCGCCTGGCTCCTGAGCCATCGAATTCATTTTACAGCACTTCAAAATAACCTGGACTCATAATTGGGATGATAAACGACTATTCCCAAATGAGCCAAATGGAGATTCATTGACCTCTGCAGCTAAATGAGTGAGCGTCATGTGTGTTCAGTCCTACCTTGGCTGCCGGCGGCCAGTCTCTCGGCCGTCTCCCAGTGTTCGTAGCTCCGCAGGATGTTGTTGGTGATGTTTACGTGACTGGCGGCCATGTGGTGAATCCGTTGGGGAATGGCCACGCTGCCCAACGAGCTGGGGCCACCGCCGGATCCTCCTCCTCCTCCTCCTCCTCCTCCACTGCCGGCTGGGGAGGGGCTGAGCGAGAGGGGAGACGGAGTCCCGTTGACCCTGGAACACAGACTCACAGCGGTGAGGTGAGGTCTCGCAGCATCAGAGGAACTCGACTTGATAACGTACAACAAGCAGTGGTCAATTTGATTTGGATCCAGCAGATTAGAAAAAGTCATTTTTCTTCAGGTGACAGGCAAGGTGCCAACTTTGTTTGTTGGCGGGCAGCGGTGGGTTTGTCACAGCGGCATCACCTGTGACGGCTACGAGGTCAGTGAGACGGCAATCGGAATATTACAGAGACCGCAGTCTCTGAAGCGTAAACGCAGTGTTTCCATGGAAACGGTCCCGATCAATGAATGCTCACGGTATGCTCAACGACACCACTTCCTCTACCTTTGAGGCAGTAAAAAAAAATAAAATAAAAAAGTGCTGAATGTGAGAGTGTGTGTAGCAGCTCTGAACTTCACTAGACAGCGTCATTAGTCAAACTGCCCCCCCGCCTCGTACAGCTGGGTGTGTTGCTCTACTGGTGATGTAATGTCTGTGATGTGGCCTTGACCCTCGCTGACCTGACGACACATGCACACCAAACGCAAGCACACACTCACACACACCGTGCTCCAGTCCTGCTGTTGTGCAGCGTCAGAGCTGTCCAAACTCATTAGCCTCACATCCACGGCTCCTCCGTGCCTCTCCGCCTCCATCTATCATCCCTCCCTCCATCACTCCTCCTCACGCAGTACTCAGCGGCCCCTCCAGTCTTCTCCGTCTCACATCTACAACAAATCAATCCCTCCATTTGCTTCCTGAGGGGTTTGTTTGAGCAAGTGGCTGTCAGGGGTGGCATGGTATTTTGTAGCAGAGCTCCGGTGGATTATAAATTCTCAATTATCTACAGTATATAAATCTGTGTTTGTGTGAGTGTGTGTGTGCCTGCGCGAGTGTGTGTGTGCCTGCGCGTGTGTGTGTGTGCGTGCTTGCGTGTATACTCACTTCCCATTGATCCTCCAGGGAGACGGGGCTTGGTGGGAGCTCTTAGCTGAATTCTGGGTAACAAAAGCATAAGTTTGCATTTTTTTTATTCCAGAAAAAAATGTTTACGAAGCAGTAAAGGAAAGGCATAACATCTGATTTTGTTAATGAACTCACTTGAACTAATGGACTAATCTGGAAGTAATTAACACCATAATATATTTTTAGTACATTTAAAAAAAGAGAATTTGTTATTTTTGAGTTAGTTTAAATTGGTTAATGTTTCAGTTCAAATCAGTGGTATGACAAGGTGATACAGAATAACATCCGGTAAATGTCCACAACATTTATGCTAAAATGACGCATCGTCCGATGAGGCAGCTTGTAATTTCTGGCCGATGTAATTTTATTAAGTGACGAGAGTTACGTGTCATGAGTAGATGTGTATTACACAACTGCTGAGAATGTTTTTGTGTCCTTTTCCTTTTAAAATGAGCTGCTCTGACTCATTCCAGTAATTTCTTTTCTTTCAGTCAACACATACTGTATGTACACAGGCTGTGCACACACACACACAGCTCAACTCTCAGTCAGCCGCTTCCCACAAATCCAATCCCATCAATGCAAATGCGGCACTGTGATAATGACATCCTCAGTAATTAATTTAACTAAACATAATTAATCAAAACAAGCACATTAAACCCGAACAATCCACGAGATGATTGATGGAGCTAATTAATACATTAATATCAAAGAGAAAGAATGGATTTTAATAACGTCATGCAAAATTAATGCACAGGCACCAAAAAAAAATGATATGAAATGTATTTGAGGGTTGTAATTGGCTCTGCATGTTTCTTCAAGCAGAGGGAGAAAAGGAGAGAGAGGAAGTAAATTAAATCCATGTCCAAATGTGTGTGTGTGTGTGCGTGTGCGCGCGCGTTACCTTGAAATACTCCATGAGCGACCGCGAGTACTTGACAGCGTGGTCTTTCTTCAGATGGAACATCCTCAGATACAGCAGAGACAGACAGCGGTTACTATGGAAACAAAACCATTAGAAGGAAGATGAATCCTCTGGACAAATTCCCTTTAAAGCTCTTCTTGCACAATTTTATTTTAATGTCATCCTCACAAACTGCACTTGCCATTCAAACACAAGTCCTCGCTGGATCAGGAAGAATATAACATCATAATGTTATTAAGCCAAGTGTTGAAATGTGAAATACCATAAAAAGAACTAAATACTAAAATATAATAAATCACATATTTGCTTATGAACTGTAAAAAAAAAAAAACACCCGGCTCCTTACGCCGCAACTTTGACACCGTTGATTTGGCGGATTTTACTTGTCCACTAACAGAGCAGAGCTGCTGGTTTCATTTTGTGATTTGACAGTGAGGATTATGCAAATTGGAGAGTTAAATGAATCTGACTGAATAAATAAACATACGCAATTTCATTGGATGAGGCGCAATGCATGAATGTTATTTAACATGACAGGAAAGGAGAGTGGGAAGAGAATCCACAACAAGTGATATAGCTATGTAGAAGGATCACCCAAACCACCAAAGTCATCACCAGGAAAAAATTATTAAATCTAAAAAAAAAATGGAAGGAAATGTGGAGACCTTTTTGCTGCCTACGGGGGGGTCAAATCAGTCTTTCTGAAGTCTTGCACCTTTTGTAGTTTGTACAAACACACACACGCAGATACACAAAGAGAGCATCTTACCACAGCACAGCCAGTTTCTTCTCGGCGACGGTGGCTGAATGGCTGCCGAAGTTCTTCAGCCTCATGGCATACCTGAGAGATGAGAAAATCATCTGCTGACACTTTCACTGATTTATGGCAGTCAGACATAAACACACTTTATTTCTATCATGATAGTGATTTCATGTATATCATATTTGGTTAGTAAATCAAGGTTAGAATCATTCAAAGAGAGGCTCTTTCTGAACATAATAATAGATATGTATATGCAGTATAAATTAGCAATATGGCATTTAGAAATGAATTTCCTCAATCCACCGACAGTCAGCATCCGCCCTGCTGATGTGGCCTTCGGACAAGGACTGATTCATTTCTCCTTTGCTTATTTATTAAGTATTAAAAAATGGTACAATCTATTTACAGCTCAGAAAAGATACGTACATTTTTTCCTCATCAAAGCAAACCCATTCTTACACACCGGAAGATGAAAAGTGGTTCGACCATATATATTATGACATATCTTATGATCAAATAATAGGATTCATCTTTCTCTGACTGTTGTTTTCTTTCTTTCTACTTTAACATCGTCAAATCGAGCAGGAACGAACTGTCATTCGTTTACAAAGCAGTTTGATCCGTTAAACTGCAGTGACGGTCTGCTGGGGCCTCCTGCCCTCAGTAGCCGACTGTGGCTGCTTATCAAGGTGCTTAATCAGGCCAAATGAAGTTCAGCTGTGATTCATGGGAGTGGAGTTCCACCTTTATCCTCAATCGATGTCGGTGGGGAAAAAATGCTTGTCTTTTCCTCACTGAGAGGTCAGAGGTCAGAGTCAGAGGTCTGCAGGCCTGGGAACGATCCAGTGTCCTGCTCAAGGACACTTCAGCAGGATGGATGAGCTCAGACCAGCAGAGCCTGAACCAAAGTCCTTCGGTTAAAGGACTCCTGCTACACCTCCCCGCCGTCAACCCGTCGGCTTTGAGAGGCGGCAGCCATTTGTTATTCTCAGTTTGCTCCCTTTGAGTTGCACCTCGCACACAGCGGCAGCTCTGAGAGCAGCAGAGATCCTGTTAACACGCGACTTTAACTGCGCTCATTAGGAACCCCGCAGGTCCGTGAGGCCTTGGTGAAGGCAGTTCCTGAATATCTCTCTGGTTTGGGCCTATTAGGGTTTAGTTTCAATAAAAAAAAAATGCAATTTTTTTTATTTGTTATCTACTGTGGGCACAGAGGTGACCATAAACAACAGAATACGAATAAAGCTATTAGGCTAAAGCACACACACTACCTTTTGAAGGAAAATTATTCTGAGGAGTAAAATGAAATAAAATAAAATGAAATATAATAAGTGTTCACTATCTCCTGCCCATTTGTTTCACTTGATTGAGTCAGTCAGCTCATCCATACCTGATGAGCTCCACGGTCTCGGAGTACATGGTATAAGGTGATTTAGCCTCCAGCGGATCCCGCTCCATAGCATTTCCACACTCGATGAAGGAGAGGGCTCCGTCCGCGTAGTTCACTGCTTTGCCAAATTTGTCCATCTATAAAGTGTGCAGAGGGGCAGACACGGAGCGGCGGTCACAAAGATGAAATTCAAAGAAAGAGAGAGAGAAGCAATAAGACAGAGACGGAAGGAGGAATATCCAAACGGCACTGCGGCAGACGCACAAGTCTTCTCCCTGAATAATCTCTCGCTAAGATGCAAATCCCCAGACAAATCTGAGGAAACAATGCGTAAACATAAGATAAATAACAAGCTAAATAAATCTCATTTCATTGTTCAGAGGGGAATCAGATAATTCTTTTGATATTGTATAATCTTGCAGACATAATCAGTCCTTGAAAGCCGCATTCCCTCAGAGACAAATGGTGCAATAAATAACACAAATTATCCCGCACAGCTCTTGATGTGAAATAGATTTTCTTTTTCCGCGCACACACTCGCCGTGTACACACATGAGCAATGACACACACGATTGAACGCCGACATAATTACAGTCTAGCAGTGGAAGTTAACATTGTGTGTATTCAAATAAATTTGACACACTCTTTGTCTTTGTAACACCTGCATCATCTTGGCTTCCTGTATGTGATCAGGCGTGGAGTGTATGAATGTGTGTGTGTGTGTGAGTGAGTGTGTGTGTCGCCTGTGGCGTACAGACCAGACTTACCAAAGCATCGGCTTTGTGCTTCAGTCTCTTGGCCTCCTGCATGTAGTAGTCTGCACTGTGAACCCTGGAAGACAAAAAGGGAAACACAACGTCGCACGCTTGCTCCAACACAATGTTTAACTAAACCCCTGCGTGTTATTGATTTACATAATCACTGACTACAAGTAGCTGGCGGTGTGCTATATACGGCAACCTATTTAGCCGCACACACCTCAGGCTTAGTGTAACCTTAGTACACCAGCAAAACATGTTGTTTCATAAGTACTGCACAAACCCTTTGGGACACATAATCCTAACATGCATCATTTTTCCATGTTGCAATGCAAGTGAACAGGTGGTGAGGCGGTTTGGGCTTTTTCCCCACCACCCACGGTTCACTAATGGACGGCTGTTTGCCGATTAGAGTGTGTTTTTAAAACACCAAGACACAGCGTCAAGTATCATCCCTAAAACGTAGGCATTTTTACATCAAAATAAGCCAAGGGAGATTTAAAAAAAAAAAGACGTTACAAAATGACTGGTTTTCAACCGGTTCCTTGTACTGGGTCCGAAAACCTTTTCAGTGTGATCAGGTGGCATGAGGTTCTATAGCAGCGAGTGTTTAATCTGTGTGTCAGTACATATAATATCCAATCAGTTGTGACTTTACATTCATCAGGCAGGAGATTTTTTATTTTTGTTTTTCCATAGCAAGTCACAATCAATGAATCCCAACTAAATATTATCAAAAGATGAAATCCAAACAGGAAATTGGAGAGGGGGAACACCAGACTGTGGCAGACGAGTGCGAGTCTAGTTACAAATGGCATCCAGTATATTGTTGCTCTTTTCTTTTTTTTACTTCAGTCGCTCGATAATTGTTGGACCGTCACGCCGCTGCCTGTGCTGGGGTTGTATCTCCATTAGAGTGTGACGCAGGAAAATAAACATTTGTGCCATAAAACAAACTCCCTTAAAGTCACGCATCAGTCCGACTCAGCCTTGTGAGCCTCAATGTAAAACAACAATGTAGAAACGACGGCGTCCACAGTGAGGAAAACTCTGGGAAGTCCCCGTTATGTCTCACAAGAATGTATTTACACGGCCCAGAGGAGATGGAGGAAATAATAATATGCATCTTTTGATGAAAGAAAAATACGACAAGTCCCATTTATGCAGCGGAGTAAACGAGACGTAAAGAAGGAAAACATGACGTGTCCTAACAAAGGAAGCGGGGGAATAACGCATGAATCAAGGGAGTTATTTACAAACTGAAAAGAATTCCTTTGAACTAATGTGATGATTAGGAAAAAACACATGTCTGCAAATCGACAGACATCATTGGGAGACCGAGCAAAAACGGGTGGACCCGAACGAAAATGGCGAAGTTGATGCATTTCTGTGTGCAATGACATAAAAGTGCCTGATAAATAAATAAAATAAAATAAATATACATAGTGGTGTGCATGGACGGCGTGTGAACTTACGTGTCACTAAATGACAGCTTTGGCCGGCGTGGTTCTGCAGGTTCCGTCTGTGGTTCTAACCACACCTCAGAGTCCGACTGTCCGTTGGCATGGTAACCGTCTCCGCAGGGCTTCTCGCTCGGGGGATCCATTTCCTGCAGTGCAGATGGCATAGAAAACTGCGGTTTGGTAATGGTATTAATTAGTATTACTGCGTGTGGCTTTCATCAGCCCGCTACTCCGAACCGTCATTCACAGTGATGGATTCACGCTGCCAGCTGAAGTACAGCATTCCGTGTTATGAGTAGGAGATGGATAGAATGAGATGTGATGAACGTGGCCTTAAAAGAATCGCCTTCAACAAATTCCTCAATGACGCATATTTTGTCCTTTAGGCCACAAGTCGTGTGTGCCACGTGTAATTAGCCTACTGTCTACACCAGTTTATTTTTTACATTTTACTTTCCTCTGAAAACATCCGAAACTTTCAAGGTGAATTCTTCAAGAATATTTAAATATATTATATATATCCTGGGATTATATTATATACTGTACATATATATATCATCAACTGTTTCATTAACAAAGTCAGAACGAGTGTCAAAGCGAAATGCCGTAGTGCAACAGGAGACTCACCTTGCCATTTCTCGCATGTGACGGCGCCTTGCCTTCGCCTCTCCTGTGCCGGTGAGAGGAGGACGAGGAGATGGAGGACGTGGAGCAGGGCAGCATTCCTGCGGCTCCGCCCTCCTGGGCCAGAGAGGAAGTGATGTCACATGATCGCTTACGTGGGGGGTCATCAGAAAGCGGGGACAGGAGGGGAGGAAGAAGCTTCTCGTTGCGCCGCCGAGACTGCTTCCTGTTCAGAGAGCTGCAGAACACACAAAGGCACAACAGGGTCAGAGTGGAGGTTATTCCTTTTGGTATAGTTTGATTTATTTGTCCATTTTAGTTTGTATGCGAAATGTGTCTTTTAAAAACCTCTCACTGCATGTTCCCAAAACAATGCAACACAACACAATATCAGGTCACAATAATTCCGACAATGAGGGGAACACCCTATAACATATAATCCATCATGACATAGTCAGAGGACTGCAGCAACTCCAGTGGCACATGTCACCTGGAAATTCTTCTTCATAATACAGAGAGATTCATATTTCATACACCTACACATATGATGTAAAATATACTTTTAACATTCCTTTACTCTATATTGTTATCACTGTACTCCTCTGCGGTGCGGCCGCATGCCTCTCGGCTGAAATGCAATACATTCTGGTGTAATCAGATCAGATTTGGAAATTCTTTTAGTCTCTTACAATCACCCGCTCTGACCCTCAGCAGATCAAGCGGTTTTCAAATATTTCACAAAAAAAGCCTACACCTCTATGACCTCCTCTTTGTATATCACTGGATCTCCAGAAATATACTGTGCAGACGTGGGCGACTTTTAATCATGAAAAATGAAACCATTGCATATTGGGTGCCAAGGCCAGTAATTGATGTGTACACGAGGCTAAACCAACTATTGAATTTTCTGGTAAAGATCACAACATTTACATTAAAGGCATTCATTATAAGGAATCCTTTTAGTATGGCGTATTCCTTTTTACAAAGATTATTTACCTTTCCTCAAAGCTTCATCTCAACCTCATCCCAGCCTGCTGCCCGGTGTGACCTCCAAGATGCCTTCTCCTTACCCTCCAATCCAACTCTAACTCTCATCCCACTTGAACTGACACCTTAGGTCTGAACTGCTCCTATTAGAAAATACATTACTGGATCCATCTTTGAATGTTTTCTACCGCCTTCCACACTGATTTTTTTTTTATTACTCGTTATGCTGGCTTCTGACAAACACAAGGTGCCACGACAGCGTTTCAGTACAACCTCTTCCCACATCCAGCATGTACACCCTGCCTCTGTACGTTGGGATAACACTGACTAACTATGTTGTAATCTCATTTGCAGTAGCTGATTGATATTTTCGTCTCAAAACTGCCGTGATTTTTGCCTTCCCCGCCTGAGCATCGACCATTATTCCCTCTGCTGCTTCACTGTGGCTCTTGTGACTCGTATTGTTTGCAGCACAACAGATAATATTTTTATATTTTTCCTCTGCCTGGAAACTCTGGGGGTTTGAGGCAGTGAGAAAAGTTGCTGAGCTCGTAGAACACCGCCCCGGGCCTCCGACATTAGTGATAATATACAAAACCAGGGAGACAAAGACTAATTAGTTGTGTATGTGTGTGTTTGTGTGTGTGTTTGTGAGAGAGCAAGACCGGATGTGTGAGTGCCGGTGTGTGCTTTTGGTGTCTGTGTGCAGCATAACTGATGCGTGCCGGTGTGTATGACTATGCTAATTTGCGTGCATTTTTGTGTGTCTTTCCCTAAGTGGATGCCGGTGTGTGCGCGCACGTGTCTTTCTGAGGTTGTGAGGACAAACTTTGGTTCAAAACCAACGCTGTAAGGACATATCGACATTGTGAGGATACTTTGCTCAGTCCTCACGAATTCAAGGGGCTTTTGGAAGGTTAGGACTTGGCTTTAGGGTTTGGGTTAGAATTAGGTTGAGGTTAAAGCTAGGATTAGGGGCTAGTTAATGCATTAAGTCCAGCGTCCTCACAACTGTAGAGAGAGACAAATGAGTGTGTGAGTGTGAGAGGGATTGCGCATGTGTGTGTGTGCAGAAATGCATATGAGAGTGCTCCAAGCTCTTTTAAAGTGATACGTTCAGAAATTTACAGCACCATAGCACAGAATGACCACAGTATACCTGCCAAATATTTCTCTGTAATACATTTGCAATGACTCAACCGTTACTTGGCTCGGTGTGAAGCTTCCTGGCTTTCATCCACCAGCTATACCACTTATCCTTTTTCTGGGGTGGGGGGTATTTAGAATCACCTATTAACCTGCTATTAACCTGTGGGGGGAAACCAGAGGGCCTGGAGGAAGCCCATGCAGGAGAATATGAAAACGGCTCCCAGCAACAGCGCTAACCACCACTCCAACATGCGGCTCATTAAATCCAAATTAAAAAAAGGCTGCAATCTTCTATTGTCTACTGCAGCATACACATCGACTCCTTCTTGGAGGAAAAAACAAATACATGATTTTAGACCTTATGTGTATTTTATTGTATGTTTTGGTCTCACGCTGCAGTTATGATTTAATCTGGGCATTAATGTGTCAGGGAAAAACATTAATTCTTAGTCTATTTACACTGGTCAAACCTCTGCATGAAGCATTAGTGTCAGTGTTAAATCATCGACTGAGCAGGTGCTCACGCTGGCGGTGACACAACACAGGAGACACACAATCTACACAACCGTCATTAGCCTCATTATTTACCAAACATGGTCCTGAACCTTCTCTTGTTGAACAAGCCAGCAAACAAATAATGTGAGAAAAGTGTGCAGCAAATGAAGATTGTGTCACTGACATTGTCCATTAAAGGGAAGCACTGAATGATAATGAATGAAACAGTAAGTGAATAATTTTTTATGTTTTTTAAACTATACTTTTGGTTTAGTCATAAAACATATGAATAATTTATTATATGATATATTTGATTTCAGTTGGCCCTAATTGGAATTTAAAACCATCACTTCTTCCCATTTTAAAGTACTCAATGACACTTTCCTCAGTAGAAAACTCATTATTATTATATGCCTTTTTATAATTATGATCAAACTGAGATAGGGTGATGGTGACTGTCAAAAAGGCAGCGATGAGAAATTACAGAATGAGTCTGAGCAGGGTGATCTCATCATGGCGTTTACAGCGTCCATAAAAAGCCTCCTGGGTGATAAACAGACGGAGACGTCTGAGACACAAAGTCACAGGTTCAACCCCGGGTCAAACCCCCCCTTCACCCCCGGGTCAAACCCCCCCCCCCCCCCCTTCCACCTTCCTCCTCCTGCTGCATTCTCTATCACAACATGGAGATGTAAGTATTTCCTCTGTATCTGTGACATTGAGGCTTATTTACACCAACAGCCAGCTTATCTCTTCTTTTTTTTTTTCAATAATACACTGTCTCACCGCTGTGTCACAGTGGGAATTGGACTTGCCTCTTAATGACTCCATCAGCACATTAAAAATGTTAAATCCTCTTAAAAAAAAAAAAAAAAGACTGTCCCCAGTGAACTTGATTAACTCGACGCGAGTCTGAGCCGTTCACATGAAGCTGGGATGCTCAGTGAGTGGATGAGGTGAATAATGGGAGACCGTCAATAAAACCATATCATTAACCAACTTGGTGGTGATGCTCATTTATGCGTCATGTGAGATATTTGAAGTAGTGAAATTACGCATTTGCATTTATTCAGATCGAGAAAATAAAGCCCTTATGATCCCATATACCAATATCATATCAAATCAAAACATATTGAGGCCGTATTGCATTCTGGGCCGTGGGTGTTTGCTTGATATTGAAACAGCATCTGCCTCCATCCTGAGATTAGGTCTCAGGAGAAGGGCTTGTTGAATTTGAGGGCGTTTTCCTCCACACCTCGTGATTTCGCTGATGCTTCACTGCAGTGTTGTGTTTCCCTTTCCCTCCTGGCTGTTCCCCCCGAGGGAGCTGCACCGTTCATACTCACTCTGTCGAGCTGTTCTTGTGGTTGTGTATCGGAGAAATGCACGGCGGGAGGAGCTGACAGTCCTTGTCCAACCGCAGCTTCTTATTGCCGTTGACCGATGGCTCAGTGTGGTCCGACTGGGGAATAAACACAAGTTGGAGATGGAGAGAGTGAGTGTTTGGAAAAAAACAAAAAAAAACAACAGAATGTTTGGTGTCAAGACTCCACACACACACACACCTTGTGTTTCCTCTTGCTCTTGCTGGTGTGTTTCTCTGTTGGGACCACCACCACCTTCCCCGCCGCTTGTCTCCTGTGTTTACTTTCGCTCTCCCCCCTCTCGGCCCTCCCGGCCGTCCTGGGATTAATCTGTTCCGGCATGGGAGGGTTTTCCAGAGCCCCGAGTCCGAGGCAAACCTTCTCCCTGTCCCTCGCCGTCGCAACCGCTGTCCTCTCTCTCTCCTCGGGCTCTAATCTTTCTCTGTTCTCCCTCTCCGTCTGCCGCTCTCTCTCTGTTAATCTGTCTCTGTCACCTTGCCTCTCTCTGTCCTGCACTAATCGCTCATTTTCTTCCTCCTGTCTCTCGCCTTTTGTTAACTTCTGTCTCTCTCTCTGCCCGGGCCACTCTCTGTCTTCCTGCTTCAGTCTCTCTCTCTCCGCTCCACCTGTCTGTCTCTCCCCGTGTCTGTCCCTGTCTCGGCCGTCACTCCCGTCCCTTTCTGCGGGCACAACCCTGGGCCGTTCACCCAGGCCCTGCCCTGGCACCCTGCTAAGAAAACTCAGGTCGATTTTCACCCATAGAATCTGGGTGTCCTGGAACTCCCTGAGGGGGGAGAGAGGCACCTCGTGTCCCGTGTTGGAAGGTGGTGACATGAACTCCAGGTCCTTACACTGCCCCCCTAACCCTCCAGGATCAGGAACCGAAGTACCAAATGAGCCACTTATGTTGCTGATGCTGAGGGAGTTACAGCTATTACTGCCGCCATTATTCCCGCTGCTGATGCTACTATTACTACTGCTGCTACCGTTAGTGTTCACACTGCTACCGTCTTTGACTCGCAGTCCTTTCCCCAGGAACGTTCCCAAAGTGCCAGCAGAGCCCAGGCATGGCAGGAGAGGCGTGTGCATGTGCGTGTTGGACAGAGTCTGTGTGTTGATCGCAGCGCGTGACGCCTGTGGCAGAGCGGGAACTTTGGCGGCTTCCTCCGACTCCGAGTGGCATTCCGAGGAGGAGGAGGAGGAATCTGTTTCGATGAATTCACGGGACTTGGGTGTGATTTTGTTGCTCGGCCCACGGTGTTTCCTCTTGTCCTGGTATAGAGACAAACAGCAGAAGAAAAAGGGGAATTCATATACATCATATACAGTATATATGCATCCATCAGAATCCAAATGCAGGATCATGCATGAGGGATTTGTGGAAAGGCAAATGAAAACATGGATAGATTGTGTTCCCTCCACATCCGTTACATTGCAAATGACTGAACTATCACCATGTTTAAAAAAAAATGAATATTTTTTTATTATATATTTGCATGATATGAAAAAATTCAGTTCCTAAGTAAAACAATTGTTAAATAAGAAATGTGAGTTAAGTAGGGCTTTCAAGCAAAAGCATGAGGCCTAATAAACTTTAGGTCAACATCTCTCATTTATTAAACTCACCCTCAGTTAAACATATGGTGCAATTTTAAATCGGATACAGGACATCTCTTATTGCACAATAGACAACCTCTCATGATTATTATGTCTCCAATATCTTGCATGACAAAATGAACAAAACCAAGCAAACAACTTTATGGCAACAAATGCAATGACAGTTTGTTTTATAAATGTACCTGAACGGTCCCATCTGCCTCTTCAAACCTCTCACTCCTCCTGCAGCCAATCTCTGAGATAAACTAGCTTGTTTACAGTCTCTGAAAGCCTGGGCGGCGGTGCTAGCTGCTAACATGCTGCGAGCTGCTAACAGGCAGCTACGTGCTTTCCGGTGATATTTCAGGTTAAAGTTCTCCGATGGTAAGACGACTCTTTCCTATAAGACTTAATCGGGACGGTTCTCCGATCAACACTTCCATCTTGTCGCGTTTTAGACGTAAATGTTCCATTCTCTGGGCAAAGTCAAGTTTTCGCATCGGCTTCCGTCATGTTTGCAGGACTACTGGGGGCGCAGCTGCGCCGAATCCCATTGGATAAAAATCAGTGACGTATGCGGTCAAGGGGCGGAGTCACGGTTCTCTCCGCGTTATTCTTTTTAACGCTATACTCTCGGTTATAAATGAATCGAGATTATGTATGAGTACACAGCCCTGGAGTAAAGTTGATACCGTATTACTGAATGATGATGATTATTGTTTTTTAATTGACAGACTATCACTAATCAGAAAATCACCAACCTTCTCCTTTACATGAGAAACCCTCATTTAAGCTGTTGCATTATGCCTTGTCATGTTTATTTTTACACACATATACACATTCTGCATAATGTGAAGAATATGTGCCACTAAATTCAGCCACAGTCTTCTTAGTTTATTTATTTTTTGTTGGATAGAGCTGCATCCGTCACTCAGTTTTGTTTCAAATCGGAGCTGTCCCTCAACTGCTTAATTTTACAACATCAGAAGTGAAATGATCAATGCCTCTTGCGTGGAACAAGGGTAAGAGAGGAAGCAGTGCTGTGTGTTTGTGTGTGAACAATCGCCACGAGAGGCAGACGCAGCAAAGAGAACACACTGCTAATGTTCCCAGTCTCCAGCAGAACCCGCTCGCCTGGCAGGAACAAGGCGGCAGTTTCCTCAAGCTTCTGGATTCCTTCCAGTGCATGTTGCCATCTGCAGAAATCCATTCCCCAATAAATGCCACGATGTGCTTTGTTTGAAAAAGAAAAAAGAAAGAACTGTCCTGTGTATAATTCTTATTTACCCTCCTGGCAGAAGCATTTGCTTCCTTGAGTAAAAGTCTTCAGACGCTTTCTCTGGAAAGCTGTGTTGACACTAACGTTGGCTTTCCTGCCAGCTGCTGTGCACAGCCGCAGGAAGACTGGCCGCGGATCAGATGTGGCCACGGCACACATGGCACAGGTCGCAATCATCTCGATTTCCAGGTAATTTAGGGTAGATCATAATTTATTTATTTTTATCCGGTACAGGTGTAGACTGAGGTTGACGGCTTCACTGGCTGATGTAATCCACGACCATATGCAAACCATGGTGCAGTACAGTGAATGTTGGCTGGCAGCCCTTGATAATTAGGCAGAGAACCATTATATCACTATTCAGAGTGAAAGATTTATTATGGTCGGATTCCTCTAACCTTCTCGTGAAGTTTTCCTTCATTGCTTTTGACCAGCAAAGACATCACAGCTTGGTTAAGTTTTTAACACATTTCCAAATACTGTACTTATGTTACCCTTTCTATTTGTACAATCCTTACATATATTCTGTTTTGCTCTGTCCTTTTCGCTATTTAATCAGGTTTGCATTAAGTCATTTTAGTGAATAGGTGACTTTCTTTTTCTCTTCATTCCTTTTTCTTTCTTTCCTCCTCCTTCAAACTACCTAATCTTCATAAAACCACTGAGCGTTAACGCATACGTTGAAACGAGGAAGATGATTCAGTTCCATCTCTTTGTCCCTTCCAGTCTCTCCCTCCCTCACTCTCTAACACACTCCATATTTCGATAAAACCAGTCAGTGTTGAGCCATAATAATCATGTAATAATACAAGGTTTATGCCAAGGAGCTTTACGACTGTGTGGCAGATCACCCAGAGAGACTGTGGGATGAAGTGATCATTACAGTACGAGGACAATGTGTTACACACTGTGTGCGTTGAGCTTGGTCTTGAACTATATTTCCAGATGTCTGGAGGTGGAGGGAACGTGTCTTGTGCTTGTAGAGTCATGCATTCCAGTTATCTGCATGAATCTCTATTCAAAAACGAACCTGGTTTACGTTGACAGCAGGTATTGGCGCAGGGGTCTGCTGGAGCACTGCCGGTGGGGTAACTGTGTTGTTGCTGGGGTTGGTAGTAGCGCGAGGCTCCTTCCTGGGGGCCGTTTTCCCACTGGTGGGTTTGTTCCGTGGCCTCGGGGGGTTCTGATGCTCCAGGGAGGGGGAAGGCAACAGGTCCTTGTCCCTGGCTGCAGGGCTGCTGCCGGAGGAAGCACAAAACAAATCAGATTCACCCTTGAGCAAGGCAGCGCCACTGTACACATTTGCTTTGGTCACCTTCAGGGGGCGAATGTGTTTTAAAATGACATAAAAGACAGCATGACAGAATTCAAATCTGCAATTATTGATTCTGTTTGGATGTGGAGGTTCAAAAAGAAAAGAGGGAATTAAAAAGCTGATTGGGGAAGAACAGATTAAGAAAAGGAGGAAGTGTGTTTTTCACTTCTAATTATCCTTACGTCAAGCTGAGCAGCCACTTTGGCATAGCTTCATGTCAGACTGAACAATTTTCACAGCAGATGTGTTTAGTGGCTGCCGCCAAGAAAGAGTCGGGAGGTGTTCACAGAGACAAAAGGCATGACACTTACAATAGACCAAAGAAGAACTGCACTCTTGAATTACATTTCTTTTTCAAAATATCAGAGTGACTTTAAAACAATTAATTTGCAGCTTCATCTTCTGTGGTTGGATGCAGCCATCCGTTTAATCCCATTTAAATCAAGTAAATGATGAAATGACAAGTAAATCTCAAGAGGTCAACGTTTCAACCCTTGAGCTCAGTTGGTGCTATTTAACTGAGTAGTGTAGAATGCTAACAAAAAACAACATAACTACCCTCCATTAGGCAAACATTAAAGCTACAGTACAAATACATAATCCTACCACTTTTCTAGGAATTACAGCAGCCTCACTAGTTTGACACAAATCATATTTTTCTGGAAGCAAATGACCACCAGGAATTTTACACTTGAAACGATACATAAATCATTTATTATTGATATAATTGTTATGGTTATTATTATTATTATTATTATTATTATTATTATTATTATTATTATTATTATTATTATTATTATTATTATTATTATTATTATTATTATTATATAATTGCTGTGTAACTTCCGTCCTTCTTCACCTTTGCTGGTTTGCTCTGCTCCATGTCTGGCTCTGATTATCCTCCACGCTGTTTGACCTCTCTGTCCGTCTGGGCTGTTTCTTCCCTGTGGTGTTCCTCCTCGGTGTGGTAACCTCTGGTCCTGACAGCAGGGCCGGCGACAGCCTCATCTTGGACCTCTGGCCCTCCCCCGAGGCCTTCTGGCTCAGCTTGATCTTGGCCTTCTCTCTACCCGGGCTGACGGGGAGCAAAACGTTATCTGTCTTTCATGTCTCTCACTTACAAAAACACAGTGTCCGTTTGTTGCTGCCAACAATGTATCAATCCATCCCTCTATGTGTCAGTCAATCATTTGTTAAAATGTAAAAATATACGATCAGTTCAATACCAGAGGGCTCCCCTCGTGTCCTTGTGTTCCACTGGTGGTGCAGCTGGAGCCGGGGCCGGAGTGGATCCACAGGGCTTGGCCTTGGCAGCAGTGGCCACTCCTGGGGCTTCACTCCCTGGAGAAAAAGGCTCTGGATCCTGGGCGATGGAGCCTACGCAGCGTAACACAAGACCAGAATCAGAAGATCCCTTTTATCTGCGATACAGTTGCTGTTAGACGACCATTCCGCCAATCTACCAACCCGTGCCATGATTTTCTTGCTGAGTGGGGACCAGAGGTTTGGT
Organism: Colistium nudipinnis; assembly: GCA_016785305.1. NCBI lineage: Eukaryota > Metazoa > Chordata > Actinopteri > Pleuronectiformes > Rhombosoleidae > Colistium > Colistium nudipinnis. The sequence goes on along the minus strand of JAFBJU010000278.1, from coordinate 304,500 downwards.
TTGAGCTTGGACCTTGTTCAACCAGCTGTCCAGCTGCCACTTGTTGGTTGACGGGGGCTCAGGCTAGAGGTGAAAGAAAGAAAAAAGGAAACGTCAAAAACACTCAGTGACATCCCATTTTGCTCCTCGAGTGTCACTGTCATAATAAATTGAAATAAGGGGAGATTCATTTTTTTAAATATGATATGAACTACATGAGGAATGATTACATAATAATAATAATAATACCATGAATTATAAACTGCTAAAGGCTAAAGGAAAGAACGCTTACACTCAAAGTGAACTGAAGGGGAGTTAATTAAGGAGAATAAAGAAGGCAATTAAACTGCATCTAGTTACTTAGGAAATATAAACTGAATCCAATGTTATAATTGTTTATTGCTGATTCATTTATTACTGCTGCAACTCTAAAATTAACTATCCTTAACTAAAAAAGAGTAAAACAAGATTTTGACATGCAGACGAGACCTTGCATCAATAAAATAATGATTTGTTGTCTCTAAATCAGGGCTATAAATATGCATGTGGTAATATCCATAAATTAAGGTTAATAATAAAATACTGCTTTCTTCGCATGTTGTAATTGGGGACTTAAGGGCATCTGGCTCTCGTTGCCACTGTATAAAATTTAGATGAATTTGGAGCACAGCACCAACTAAATTACGAGCCAGCTGTTTAAACATAAAAATCAATAAACATTATAGAAGAATAATTGTCTTTAAGAATCTGGCTCTAATTATCTTCTGACTAATCATTTTGATATTTGTGTTAGAGAATATTTATTTTTTCAACAAAATATGACATTTATTCATACATCATTTTGCCGATGTCATCTTCATTTCATCCACTGTGTGTACACAGTTTCAAGGGATAAACACTAACACACTGATACCCATATAGAGACACACTTGTCATCCTACCTCTGGTGTGTGTGTGCGGGAGGCCTGGTTATACTCGCTGTCACTGGAGCTGCTCTCTGATTCGTCGGTGTCGGACTCCGAGCTGCTCTCTGATTCGCTGCTGCTCCCCGACGCAGCACTTTCGAAAAAAAAAAAGGAAAGAAAAGGAGAGGGAAAAGTGGGATGAAACAAATGGGGCGATAAGAACAATAATCATAATGTCCCAATGTAACAATATTATAATAATATTACATAAGATGCTATAAAAGCATGATGATAAATTATTTCATAGAGTACATTATGATTGACACAGGCCACCTAGCATCATAAAAAGTTTCCTCTACACTTTCCATTGGACGATACATACGTCTTCTTTTCATACAGAAAAATGATAAACGCAAATGAGATGATATGATAAATGGCTAATAATTAACCCATAAAGACAGAGTTTTGAATCAGTTCTCGTCCTCTCTGGTTGGCCTTGGCTTGGTCATCATCCATTCTTCCAGTGCACTTTCCAATGCTCTCCTAGAGGCACAACACCCGTTCGTCCTTAAGAAGTTAGGAATACACACATCCTCGCACACAAGGAAATTGCAATCATGCGTAGTTCTCTTTTAGGGAAGGTGCATGTGTGTGAGTGTGTGTGTGTAAAAGAGAGGACAGCATGCACGTAATTCCAGTTCAAGGCTACCATCACAGCAGACACCAATCTTTGTGAGCAGCCAAGCAGCAAATCCATCAACTGTTCCTCGGGCAACACACACACAAACACACACACGCGCGCACAACCAATACACAAACACACACGCAGGAATGCATGCGCACACAACACATACCTGAAGACACACACACGCACAGTGACAGACACCGTATGAATGCAGTCCATACCCAGCTTTTCTATTTCTATCATTACTCATCTCTTCTCTTTGTCTCTCTCTCTTTCAATTCCAATGAAATATTTGCCTGTTATGCGTTTAGAAACAAAATAACACAGCTTCATAATTTTACTAAACAATTCGAGCAGCTACAGAGAATATTACGTTGTTGTCTGAGTTTGGTTGTCATCCCTAATTCTGCCTGGTCAATCAGTGTCCGAATAAAAACAAAAGAAATGCTTTCTTCTGCTGGTTCATCTATTAGCTAGCCTTTATTCTACCCTGGGGAACTTATTGATCAGGCTACGTTCATAGAACACAAATGCTAGTAATCAGCATGAAAAAACAGGGCTGTTAATGTCCTGCACTTGGTGTGAAAACACAACATGATCTGCCATAAAATGAGTGAAAAAGAGATTTTTTAAGCTTTTAGTGACGGCCTGTGTAGCTGCACACATAATTGTTAGACAAAAGCAGCTTTAATAACAAACACTGGCTGTTACTTCCTAATGTGCAAAAAAAAAAAAAAAAAAAAAATCCAGATCACCTTGTTGTTTGATGATTGCCTATATTCTCCGGGAAAATAAACCACCTCCCCTGGTGGGCTAGCCCACATTGTCGATGAGACATTGGCAAGAAATCAAGGTGAGAACAAACATGGTCCGACTGTCTGCTCTGTAGAAGTGTGTTGTTCTCACTCATCCTTAATACTGGAAACACTGGAATAGATCTCCGGGTTTTGAGGGTGTGCCGGATTTGACCCCTGAGCCCGGAGCCCGAGGCAATGCAAAAGAAAAATGTATGATTGAAGACAGAAGCATTAATATTTTCATTTGTTGTCTTATTATTGGATGCTAACAATAGATGTTTTTTTTACTCCATGAGAGGTGGGAAGGAAGTCTCCATTGGGTTGCGCATAATAGACTAAATCGTTTACACAAATATTTAATACATTTGACAGTACTGTTTTTTTTATCGCCTTTCATATCATCCTTTCATTTGCCAAACGATAAAACTGACAGGAAGCATGAGGGAAATGAGTCTACATTTCCCACACTGATATGCTTTTGTATTTTTTGTTTAAATAGCGCCATGTGAAGTTGAAGGAAAATGCGAGTGTCTCAATAGGTTTTCCAGTTGAGTGCTCTCTAGCCTATTTTATTCTGGCAACATAAACACTATGTGCTGGAGGAACAAGATGAAAGGCGATGAGTGTGAGTATGAAAGCATTACATCTGGCTCGCTTTTTTTTCTTCTTTTTTTTACCCCACAAGATTTAGCCATCAGCCGTTAAAACTAATTTCATCCTGTAGTCTGTAGTCAGTGCCAAATTAAACCGCAACACTAGACGGTGCGGAGGGACAGACTTGCATTTAAAAAAAAATGGAAAAAGGGCCTTCTCTAAGCGTGAACATAAATCAACTTCTTTCACAGGCATGAACATGTTACGTGCTGGTTAATCGTATGTTAGCTAATACTGTATCTGTCTTCATCTGCAGGGCAAAGTTGCATCAATTTGTTAAAAGTATTTTTGGTTGTTGTTTTTTTGGGGCATAATTCAATGAAATATCTCCTATCAGCACTCATCATCAACCACATGTTCTTGATATCCTGTGTTTCCAGTAACATCTTCTGTTTCCTCAATTATAAACAGCCTTTCAGTGGGTGTATGTGTGTGTGTGCGCGTGTGCATATATACACATATATATACATATATCTCTATATCTCTATATTAGAGATATATATTGCATGCCATGTATATGCCATGTCATGTTTCATTCCGGTGTCCTCCTGCTCCTTTCTATATCTTACACATCAATACAAATCTTTTGCTTATTTAGTACGCGCCTCCACTGTGTCAGCATTGCATAAGTAACACAGATAAGACCTACCCAATAGCCTTTGTCAGATCTTCAGGCTCCAGCAGACGCTTTGCTGTCTGTGTGTTTATTTGTTTGATAAAATCACTAGCACAACAGGGGAAATGAAAGTCCTACAACCCCCCGACAAAAGTGATCTGTTGGTTTGAGGTGTCCAGTGAGCCTCACGCAAGACCCACATGACACGCACACACACACCGAGTGTCTGTATCTAAGCTATAGCAAATAAATATTTGTATGGATAGAAAGTCGGCATTATTCATGGCTGGACCCATGTTTGAGGGTAATACATGTCAATTCAGACATCATATCAGTAAAATGGGATGAAACTCTTTTTTGTGTTTTTTTTTTTTTGTGTTTCACCACTTTGTTCCAGTCTTTGACTACACTAAACCTAAAAAAATATATATTTTATACATAATGCATGAATCTGAGTACCGCTAAAAACTGGACCATGTTTACTATTTATGTCCTGCAATTCCCATGCCCACCATTAACCCCAATCAACTCAGGCAGAAATGAAATGTCCTTGAAAATGTGTTTGGCCAAACCAATTAGTAGAAGATGAATGATTTCATTTCTGGGAGAAGAAGTTACAATTTGGGTTAAAAAAAAATATATATATATATATATCTCACAGATTTTATCTTTCACTATATACATATAGTCTTAAAATCTGCATTCACTTTCATTCTCTGCCTCTTAAACTCTCCCAATCTCCTCAGTATTCAGTTAATTTCAATTAAACCTGAATGGAACTCAATTAAATTGAATCCATTCACTGGCAGCTTCATCCCCCAGGACACGTTAGTATGTTATGGCTGGTCTTTAACCTCCGCCCTGCTCCTCCCTGGCCACACGAGCCAGGATCTGAAGAGCAGTTTGCTTCTCTCTCAGCCTTGACTTAATAAATATCTTTTCACAAGACGTGTGTGTTCACAGCTTCCTAAATTTCATAAAGTCCTCATTTCCAACAAGTCCTCAACAAATATGTCGGATATTGATCTGTTAGATGCAGTGTTTATTATTTGGACTACTTGACACATGTATAACAAAAATACAACAGCCACGTGGTTCAAAGGCTTTTCCCCCTACGTAAGATTTGAACCCTGTAGTTTTAATATAATTATAGGGCTGTAAATTGGTCATGAAGACATCTCTAGAATATGTAATTACATTGTATAATATATCTTAGAGCACTTAAATGGATAAATACAAGGTGGCATATGGGGTCATTTTCTCTCTTATAAACTCAGGTCACACGCGTGTTTGAGTGTATGACTCTGTTCAGACTGTGTCAGCCTTAATTGAAAACCAGCAACGGAAAGAAGCAGACAGCGTTTTTCCCCTCAGCCAATAGTTTCTGCTGGAAATCTGAATTGATCGGCTTCTAAAGACAAAGGAGCGGGTCGGCTTAGAGCCAGACTCCAATAATCCACAGCCAGACGAGACAAGCAGTGACACAGAGCGATGCGGGAGGATCATGCTGGAAAAAAACAAGAAGGAAAAAAAAAAAAATCAGGTAAATGTAGGTGGATAAAAATAGCCAGGGAAGGGAGCGAAAATATGCAGGATTCTAACAGTGTTATGGAGCTGTGAGGAGCAGGGTGGAGGCCATCTGGGCTCAGTTCATCTGTCATCTTATCATTTGCCTTCAGCTCACTGGCTCTGCCCTCCACTTGGCAGGGCTCCCCGCTCCACAGCTGGCTTCACAATCTCGCCCTGTCTCTCTTTCTCCATCACTCTCAACTGTGTGTGTGTGTGTGTGTGTATTTGCAGGCATATTTGCACGAGCGGTTGTTTATCCGACGCGGCGTGTATGAGACCATATGATATGTGGAGCGTCTGGACAGGATTTGTGAAATTACTGCATCGACTGCGCTGGGGGTCCATTAAAGATCAAAAGCAAAATGATGCCAAGTGGACAGATGTATATGTCCGACGTTAATAATATCCTCATGTATGAGAATGATGCCGTGAATCTTACAGTATTTTAGATTTTTGCTATAAGATTTTTTTGTTCCCAAATTAGTCACGTCGAACATGCATTTTCTGAGATTGCGTCTCGTGTATCAGAAAAACAGAGTGCAGGATATTGATTGTGGCTGGTTTCCGTTTTCTCATGAATTATGAATTTCAAGTCTCAAAAATAAAAGTTTTTCACCTTTTCAAAAGCCCAGTTGCTGATGGAGTACAGCATTCAGCAGTGCGAGCAGGAAGTGAGAGTGTTTTCCTATGTGGTTGTGTGAGCGCGTGGGTGCGTGCGTTTGCCCGGGGGCGCTACTGTGGGGAAGGCTATAACAGGTTTCCAGTCCCCACATACGGGGTGTAATACTACCTGGCAGCAGCAGGAGTGACAGGGTTTGAAGGAGTGTTTCACTTCTGAATTCATGTCACATCTCATGCACTTGAGTGGCGGGTCTCACCTCCACTGTTTAACCCCGCCCCATGTGTGTGTTTGGGATCCTGACTGGGAACGCCCTCCTATCAAGATACAGCTACATTACAATGCAGGACAAGTAAGTCCATCCACTTTAATATTTTAAAACATTTCCGCATTAATATTAGCGAATAAGCTTGCAATCAGAAATGACAGGTACACTGACCATGTAAATAGCATTATCCGATCAGATTTTCTCTCTGACTCACTCATTGGTTCAGACTTCGCATCCACGACACGAGGCCCACGAGGTGTTTGTCTTAAAAAAATGGCAAGTGAATTAACCAATCACATTTTGATTTACAGTGAGTGGAACCAAAAATGATCGCCCTAGGCTTTCCCTTCCTGCAGCTCAAGGCCACCAGCTGTCTCATGGGCTTCATCTTTTTTTTGTTTTTGTTTTTGTTCTGTCCAGGGGTTTAAGCTACGGACCAGATCTGTGACTTCAGTCAGACAGTCAGACTGCAAGATGGCAAAGTGATAAGAAAGGATATGGGAAGGTATGGAGAAAAATATCTCTGAGGTTCTGCTTTAACTATATTTTGATTTAAGTAGTAGTACGTAGTACGTTTTGGGTTGTGGCAGGTTGGTTTTTCAAAAGTTTGCCAAAAGTCTGCAATGGACTTGACAAGAGGACAACTTGGATTTTTTTTTTTTTTGATAATACATAATCAAGGAATTGACAGACAATGGGACTGCACGGCTGCTTCAAAGGTAAGGATTTGTCCCTATTTCGCATATTTTACGACGCTGGTAAATCCAAGTTAATTCTACTCATTGTTTCAGTAGAATGAAATGAAGAATTGAATTTATCTCAGTTATTCCCTTTTTAATTGTTAGGCAGAACTCCCCATCCCTGGTGTGCTCCTCCATTAGTCCCCTTCCTGGTGATTCGTCTTTCCCAAGTCGTCTGTCTTTTTAGAGGGAGAGAGAGCGTAAGCCCCATACTTTCTACTTATCATCAATTTGTTCAGTATAGCCACCCGGTACTTTCACTATGGCCAGCTTACCTTGCCTCAGCATCTAAACCCCAGTCTGCCACATACCATTACCCTTCCTGCGCCACTCTCTGTGTCCCACTCTGAGGTCAAAAGATTCGCGACTTTTGCAATAAACTTGGCTCTTTAAAAAGTTTACCTTGCCTCTGTGTCGAGCCTTTTTATGAAAATAAAAATGTAGACAAGGCATATCTATTATGAAAGATGCACATCGGACATGATGGGGAAAATCCAGGCAAGTGAATAGATTTAAGATTGCAGAGATAAGAGAGCAGCGGAATATAAATGACACAGTGCAGTGGGATGGATATGGTGGGTGGTTGTACAGGTGTGCACGCGTGTGTGTCTGTGTGTGTGTGGTGTAGCAGCATAGCGATTGGTATGTGGGTGAGGCTGTCAGTGCGAGGATTTGAAAACCTTTTTTTTTTTTTAAAGCCTGTGTCTGCATGGAGTGAGGTTGAGAGTGCGTGAATATGTGTGTGCTTTCCATGGGGGATATAGCCAGTGGATCGCTCGCAGCGTCTCTACTCCCAGCGTCCCTGTATGTGTGTGTGTGTGTGTGTGTGTGTGTGTTTGTGTGTGAGAGAGAGAGAGAGTGTGTGCGTGGTGTTCAGTAGATTGTGCTGCAGAGTGAATGGGCTCATTAGCGGTAGCAGAGTAACACATGGCCTGGGGCACACACACACACGCCACACACACACACACACACACACACACAGGCACTCACCCACACGCACACGCACAGTCACGCTCCAGACTTGCATGCTAATGCCCTCAGTCTGTGAACACAACGAGTCTCATTTATAAAAGATTCTTATATTCCTGTGCACCAGTCTGAGCTTTACAACGCTTTCCAAGCAATAGATGAACTCATGAAAAATTGATCTTGGCGCCATAATCAGCTGTTGACATGAATTCTCTCCAATGTTCCGTGATGTTACAAATGCAACTAACATTCTTGCTGGTGATTAATTAGGTGACATGTTCCCCCAAGATGTTAACACTCAACGAGAAGACAACAATGGGAAGCCCACACAGAACTGAATGATGAATTGGAGAATGTTACAGGAGGGATAGGCGATTTTAAAAATGATTTATAAAATTCCGCTCATACCATGTCACGGTCCCCTTGTTGTCCGTTATGTGTATGGACTTAAAAAAATATAATGGGATTCACGCACAGCCCAGCTGGACTCACCAGTTAGTATCATTTATAAACAAATGTTTTTTTTTTATGATATCTCGCGCCTCCACTGAGGTTAAGTCCATAACATTTCCAAAACGAATCAACAAACAACCTCAAACACGGTGCGAGATACTCGAAATAAGTTAAATCAATATTACCAAGGTTGTACTCCAAACAAGTTCCTTTCAAACAGCCAGGGCAAGTCCGGCCCCATATGCACACCATATGCTCACTGTTTTTGAATAAATCCTGAACGTTTCATCTGGTTGAGCCATCAGGAAACTCCTGAGGAAATTTCACTCGCTGACCTTTGGTTGTTATGTCGCATGCACGGGGACAAAAATGATCCCGCGTCTCATCCTTTGGACCCAGGTGAGCTGAAGGAGTCGCGTTCAGGCTGATACTCAAACCTACTAACCAGTCAGCGTACAGGACATCTGCTGCCTCGTTTTAAAATGGCGGAGTGGAGTGTGAGTGCAAGCTGGTGAGTGAGGTTATCAAGTGGGCACCTGCCATCCCAGATGCTTCAGTAAATTAGAGCCACTAGTGCTCCGGAAGACTCTACTCTAAAACTCTATTTGCAACCACCTTCCAACATCACGCTGGTAAATAGAATCTTTGATCCTCAGTGGGACACTTTCTGTGTCTTTACAGTCTTTCACATTAAAGATGATATGCCTCTATTATGTATGGCCCTATTTAGAAAATGTCTCACCCAAATGTCTAAATGCGGGACTATATCCAGAGCTCATTCATTTCCCATAAAAACCCATAAAAAAACACACGTAACACATGATATATGAAAACGTGTGTTGCTCCACTGAGGATAAACAGCAGACATGAATAAAACACAACATACAATTAATTGTCTTACCTTAAAGCTGTGCCTCTGGCTTTGGGCTTGTCAGACACCTGTCAGTACACATAGACAAAAAAAAACAATGTAAAATCACAATATATTCCATTTGAATGTTGAATCAAGTTTTATTAATGCTCGATGGATGAATGAGTTGCACCGGTAAAATTCACTATTTTGTTCTGCATGAATAGTAGATTGTGATGCTGAAGATTCCGTTCCAGAATGTAATGTGCCACCTGCCTTGTTTTTGTTGCCTCTCAATCCCTACGTTCCTCCTTCGTGTCCTCTCTTTTTAACCTGCCTTGACTCCTTGGTTTCTATATTCATACTTCGCCTCCTTTCAGTAAAAAGAATGGGGTGATCAGGTTTGTGATCAGTGAAGCCTTTCCTCCCCCTCCGTCTCCCTTCGCATCCTCTTTTTCTTCACCTCTGTCAACTCTGTCAATTTTGTACATGACTACATCAATTAGAACAACACAACGACAAAAGGTAGTGAACTCAGCATCAGCCAACAATTCATCTTTAAGCTCCGAATTCCAACGATTGAAATAAATTACAATCAAAAAAGCAAAGACCCTCTCTCTCTCGCTCGCTCTCTCTCTAGGAATAAGGTGATTAACTGGACCAGTGAAGTTTCTGATAGATCGATGCATAGCTGCAGGCCAGAACAACAAACCTCCTCAGATCTGAGGCTCTGGGAGACTTGCGGGGCTCATGTCGAGGATGTATGTGCGCATATATTTGGCTTTACGCGGATTTCAATAGAGAACAACCCAACCGCTGTTTATTCACACAATCTCCTCTGCTGCGGCACAGCTGTATACGTATTGTTCCCGACAAGCGGGACAAGCTGTTTTATCAAAGGCAGGACAATTCAAACCTGAAAGCTTGACGCTTGACGCGCTTCGTATGTGATTTATGTTTATTGGTAAAATCTCCATATCCTCTTCTCCCTGTTTTCTCATGTGGGTGCGAGACGTCACAGTGTCTCACGGATATGGTTCTAACGAGGCTTTAAACGCCCCCGCCTCAACCTCAACCCAACGGTGGGTGAACAATGAATTATTTTGCTTGTCTACACAGTGTCGCTCCACTTTGCGTGAGAGACTTTTTTGTGTAGCACTTCCGAACACCTGAGCGCCGGGGGTGCGACGGGCTCAATTTCCGACGCAACCCTTGCGCAGACCTTACAATGCCTCAACACGTAACTGCTACTGGATTTTCACAAGTGCGTAACAAAGACGCTCCCTATGCCGAATTTGGTTGTCGGTTGGATTTAACGCTTGTGTGGAGAACTTTAAACTCCCACTGGTTTCTGACGTCGTGTTGGGAGAAACTACATTTGGAATGAATCTCTCAAAGCCAACACATACGACACATCGACCACCAATCATGGTCAATACCAAAACAAATTGAACGCATTTTTCTTTGCCACCTGTCAAGCAAGATGTGGGATTTCGCCATTTGCTGGGGTGCCTTCAGGCCCATGTAGTCACTTTCACTCCTTCCCCTGACTGAGCGACCTTTTGAACCTATCGATCCGAGCTTTTCTGTATCTCACACTCTCCTGTTGGCTGCTGGTTGTGCTGACTGTCTACTTTGCTTTCACCGTGTGTTACAAGTTATCTCTGTTCCAAGGTCGATGAGTAGCCTCTGCACTCTGCGTTTATTTTTCCTTTTTTCTGTTGCATTATGCTGCACCCCTGAAGTAGACTGTTTACAACCTCTTGTGCTATGTATTCTGAATATGTGCGTGTGTGATAGAGATACCGTAACGCTCAACGCAACCTGAGCCGAGGCCCGAGACACAAACCCAGAACTGTCATGGCACCAACAATACTAGAACTCGCAAAAGCTGGTGATTTAACAGATTAAAAAACTAAAACGCGGGGAAACAACGACAAATTAGAATGAATAATTAATATTATACATGCCAGGTTTGAGTGAGGTTAATTCAAGTTGGGCAAAATGCAGTGCTTTGACTCTTGTCCTGGTGTCATCCACACATCCGCTTTGGTTTAACAGATTTTTCTTATTTGCCACTGCACCATTAAGCCACACAGCCGTGATTTGAAGTCACGACTGTGTATGCTTCATTGCCTGTGAAATGGTTCAAAAATAAAGGCCCTCTTCCCTGTGAGACGAAGATGCATGTTTAATGGATAACGATTCCATATCACTTATGTTTATAATCCATAAAACACACTTAACCGATGAGACTGCATATTTGGAACCTGCCGTTTGGATTTACGTCGGGAACCTGGTGCACGGTTGCATTCTCCCACCACCAGCCAGAATACAGTGAAACTGTGACATGTCAGAATCTATAGTGGTGAAAAACCCCAGTGGGAGCCTTCACCTATACTACTATGTAACTCACCTCCTGTGAGCTTCTTGTTTTATATAAACAGTACACATACTGCACATGCATGCAAAGACCTCAGAAAACCCTTCTCAACATGCTTCCAGATAGCTGACGAGAGGCAGAGTCATGACCGTGTTCCCCAGCGTGCTCGACATTGTTTTTTTTTTCTTCTGCTGCACCTCTACTTTCATATAAAGACAGAGCTTTTAAACTTGACTTTGCTCCGACCAAGGTGATCTGTCATCGGAGAGCAAAGAGGAGAACACGCGGGGAGATACACAGACAAAGGACGGTGCTGCAGTGGTAATTGGCTTGCTGTTTTTTTCTGTCAGTTTCTAAAGTCATTAGGAACATCTCTCTCTCTCTCTTTTCTACTATCTCTCTTTTTTTTCCCGTCTCCTCCATCCTTCTTTCCTTCTGCTCCTTCTTTCAATTCCCTCCTCTCCTCCATCTCTTTGCTCTGTGCCAAAAACATATTCATCATACTCTTCTGCTGCCCTCACAGCACTGTGCCACAGCATACTAATGACATTGTGTGTCTGTGTGTGTGCGCCGGTGTGTGTTTTGTGTGTGTGTGTATGTGTGAGAGGACTGTCAGCATGTGTTTATGTGTTTTCTGGTGTAAATGCTTGCGAGCACAGGCTATAAGTCTGCTCTGGTGCACTGTATGTGCTCACATTTGTATACGGGTGCATGTGTGTAATACATACTCAACACGTCTGTGTATTTGATTATGAATGTGTGTGTGGTGTGTTGTTGTGCTTTACTTCAGGCTATAAAAGCCTGACAATACACCATGCAGTCATTTGCTATAAGCCTGTTAACGGCATGCGCAGGAAAAAAAACACCAAAAAACGGCACTGAATTCATCCTGGTGTCTCCTCTCATCTCTCTCACTCTCTTTGTCTCCAGCTCGGTCTTGTTTTCATCGCTCTCTCTCTCTCTCTCTTTATTTGCATCGTGTCTGCAGTCTGTCTCGTCCGTCTTTGTCTTTCACTTTCCCTCTTTGTCCCACTGATTTATTTACCTCTCTCCACTTCTCTCTCTGTTTATTCTAATCAGTCTCCATCTCTGTCTTGCACAGTCAACCAAAGGGAAGGTTATGGACGCAAAGGTGAAAATATATAGGAGGAAACATATGGTGGGCGAACACGCTACTTTCCAAGTTATATTCCTGTGAGCCTGTCTGCCTTCTTCTTCTAAAAAAAAAGTCACCCCATCATACAGAGCCGTGCTCGACTGTGCAGAGCATGGTGAGTGTAGGATGTCAGATATGAGCAGATTAAAAATTGTCTAACGAAACCTCTATAAATAAATAAAAACATTAACAGATTTTTTTTTTCACTTATAACTACACATTTTGGTTGCGCTGGGAAAATATGTCCAATTCTTTTTTGGTGATCAACAGCTCAGTGCAGGGACAGTGTAGCGCACCAAAGCCATTTTGTGTGGCTGCCAAGTTTTTGTTAACATTGTGCCTGTGCCGTGTTGTTCCCACCATCTGTACAGTGTGTGGCCACCAGCGCTCCGTAGCCAGAGACAGACAGGCAAAGAGGAGAGCGAAAATACTGAACATTTTCTTGATAAGGCAAACTAAACAAATTCATGATATAGGTTTTAAGGCTATAACCTTTATGTTTATGTTTTTGTAGTCAACAACACAGGCTTTTGTCAGCTGAATCACGTCATTGCTCTGCTAGTAACGGTGACTCATAAGCTTACATTCATTATGTGATTGGATAAAATGACGCTTACTCAAAAATGGTTTTAGTTTTGGAGAAGATAAAAAAAAAGAATAGTTGAGCACTTTAAAAATAGGGACATAGAGCCCCTTTGAGGAGAGATAAAGGCATTGTGATACAGAGGGAAATTGAGAAAGAAAAAAAATATACGTTTTTCAACCATAAAGTGAAATAATGAGAAACAGAAAAAGAGAAAATGAACTGTGTCCTATTTTATACTGTCTATTCATCCTAATAATAAGTATAATTGTATATAAGCACTATGATTAAGGAAGCCACTTGCCATAATTCTGAATGAACACTAAATATCTGTAATTAACGGATCTACTTTCCGCATAATTACAATAACTAAAACCACTACAAATGACCCGCCATCATTTATAATTATAAAATCTGCCATCATGCTAATTATACAATCAGAGGGACAGTTAAAAGGGAATGAGAGGAATGGCTATCTGTTCATTAATAGAAAATATCTCGTGGACTCTTTGATGAGCGCTGATATCAGGCTGCACAGCGGGGGAGGGGGCAGCTGCGAGACCCCCACACACGGCTTTCAACTCATCCCTGGCATCATTAGTGTCTGATGATGATTAGAGGAGAAAGGGCCACCGTGCCAATTCTCAGACTGAAAAAATAAGACACAACTGCGCGGCTTGTATGCAAAGTGGCCCCAAAAATGACAAACCCAGCGTCCGCAGTCAGTGGTGAGCTGAAACTCTCCTTTAGATAAAGATGAAAAAACAACCAGGACACACCGGCCCTCTGAGGTGTGTCAGACTCTGACCAGGGGGGAAGCAGGTTCCGATTTCTTCGCCACACATTGTGCCAATTGAATAACTTTCACCCTACTTCATTTTCAAGAAATGAATGTACAAAAGCAAAAAGTTGAAGTAAAGTATTTTTACAATAGATTCGCTGCGACCATCAAGTTGCTCTCTCCAACACATAAAGCAAATATTTCGAACCTCACATCCTCCGGTCCTTTCCTGAAGTCAAGTGGAGTTCCTGCTTGAAAAAAAAAGAAGCTAATTTATGGTTAGAGAACCACTGTGATTGCTGCAAAGTTTACACTTCAACAGCGAGTGTAAACTCAGAGCCCTTCAAGATAGCTCTGTGAACCAACGGGTAGTTAAAAGGCACTCGTGCTTCCACAGTATTTACATAGTGAAAGTCGAGCTGCTACACCTTAAACTTCAGACCACATTAATCTGGATTTTTTTAGCCAAAGTTTCTTCGCTTTGTCTCTTAGCTGTTTTTTTTTTGTTTTTTTTAAATATATATAAAAATGCTTCCTCGCTCACACAGGTCAGAGGAGGCAGAGCAGGTCGACCACTAACTAGAAGACCGGCCGATCGATCTCTGGCTTCTTCGGTGCTGAAGTGTCCCTGGGCAAGATGCTGGACAGTGAGGTGTGAGAAAAGCTCTGGATATGGATTAGCTGTGTGTGTGTGTGTGTGTGTGTGTGTGTGCGTGTGGGTCAGTGTGACGTGGCGCTCTGAATGATCATTCTCACTGGAACTGTAATTGTTTGACATCGCGCCATTTGATTTAACACAACACGTTGAACACAATCGGTACATTCACATTACTGCAGGGAATTAGTGTTCTTTATTGTTTATGGTGCTCGTGTAAACTATTCATATCCTACATGTACACCTCAGCAGCTGTCGCAGCTAGTCAGTTTCCCTAAAGCCTCATAGAAAAAAAAAATAGCTCTAGATATATTGAAGAAGAAAAAATGACATGGGGGGGGATAAATGGCAGTATCGAAAAGCACCTGGGACCCAAAGGGTTAAATGTTTAACGGACACGGTACCCACACGAACCCTGATTGAGGAGGATCGGATGCATTTTGATCAGCTGATGAAATAGTAAATGGGAAGAGGGATGAGGGGCGAAGGGATGCTCTCAGTGACGTACGTTAAATGGATTCCTGGAGGGGGATGTGTGAAATGAATGCAATGTACAGTACGTGAATGGACCAACGACGGAGGGACAGACAGGAGGCGGATGAGGTGCCTATCTAATTGATAAAGAGATGAAAAGATGGAGTGGAGGTGTGTGGAGTGGAGTGCTAGCTCACCTGTTGTTCCGCCTCCTCCTCATCGCTGCTGATCTTCAGGTCATCTTCCAACATCCTGCACGGAGACAAAAGGGACACGTGTTATTGCAGCCATGACCCGCTGTCTGCTTGCGTTAGCGCCGCATATGGCGAGTCGTGCTCCGCGGTTCCTTTTTGAAGAACCCTTTTTTCTTGGCACACAGATTAATTACACAGCGGTTCACGTCGGGGGAAGGAGGCAGCGGGCAGTGGACGGGGCCGCTCTGCCGCGAACCAGATGTTCAGCTTTTAGCGTTTGGGAGAGTGTTTCCAGATTGTTTTTTCACCTGGAAATTTTCTGTCTGACAAGCGCTGACCTGCAGCCAAGAATTCCCTCAGAAACACAGAGGAGAGGACACGCTCGGCCGGGAGCGCTCTCTCGGGCTGTGTGCGTGGATTTTTTTTTTGTCTTCTCCTAACTGGAACAAGGGGTCTCTATTAGTCCTGGTTGTTTTACTCCACCAGAGCCAGAGATCACATTCTAACAATACAGATGTATACAGGCTATGAAAAAGATATACAAGATACAGTGGATAACATGACCTCCCTCATAGCGTCACCTGCTCCTTACCACACAAATTATTCAGTATTTATGTGCAGTGCATTGGCAAGTTCCCGTGTTTTATTGCTTTATATAAACCTTCCACACAAACTACTGTTATTTTAAGCTGGCCCCGCTATTGTTATGACAGGAGAACCCCCTAAAGGGATTTTTACTGCCTCACGAACCACTCATGTCAGTGTTTGCAACCGCAAGAAGAAGAAGAAGAAGAAGAAAAAAAAAAAAAAACACTCCCCAGTGTTGTGGTGTTTTCAGATGGGACCGTATGAGTCTTGAGGAACTGAAGCACAATAAGAAAAGAAAAAGAAAAAAAAGGGCTTCGCAGATAAGGGGCACAGTGCAGCACGCGGCGATGATAGATATGTTTGAATGAATGAATAATGGATTCATATTTTATTTCATAAGAAGGGGACAGATGGAGAGAGGGAGATGGAGAGGGAGATGGAGATGATAATGATGGGGAAGAGAAGACAGACCGGGGGGTGGGGGGGGGGGGGTTCAGGGAAGGAGGAGGAATAAAATGCAACCGAGAGAAAAATCATCTACGAGGACAGATGCAGATACAAATGAGTTATGGACCGATGCATGAATGACACACAGCGCTCGCACACCATCACATTTCTACAACGACTGCAGATGCTCCGAGCTGACTACATTAAATGGAGACGTTGTTTCTCACGGATGTTTGTCTGGCAGGATGCTCATATTTTCCCCCCAAAAACCAAATCAAAGCCACACTCAGCAAATCTCTAATTGCTCAAAGCAAACTTTTAACACACACTCCCACTGCAAAACAAAATGATTTTTTTTTTTTTTGCTAAGCTTTTACTCCTGCAGGCTCACCTGAAGGCAGTGGTTCCCCGATGAGGGGCAAAAACCGTAGCGGTCAAAAGATGATTAAAAGAAGCGTAAAGCTGCACCAAATTATGTAAATTTTTCAGATGTTTTCATTTGAGGAGCTTCACTTTTTTTCCATGTGAATAAGTGGGAGTTTTTCTTTCTTAGAAAATGTGCTCAAATGAAACAAAAGGGAAATATCCTAATGATTGGCCTGGCCTTGGCCAGAGGACATATGCAGCTGGTGATTCCATGAATGAAAACAGAAACTGCTTTGTTTTTTCCAAAAATGTGTCAAAAGCCCCCCCCCCCCAAAAAAAATA